>JAHWFO010047322.1:191589-232790 GCA_023313115.1 Rhysida immarginata | reverse complement strand
AGCTTATAAGAAATTTTCTATTATTGATAAAGACTTCAAACTGCATTTGTTGAATTCTTGAAAGCTTCATAATTAATTGCAAATAAATTATATACCCCACATTTATTAATAATCAATAAGATTCGACATTTTAGAAAGCATGTGTACTTGAATGAAGAAACTTAGCAACATTTAAAAATACGAATCTAATATATAAAACTGAGATGTGTGTGGCTGGCATTCGGCTTTCTGATTGGTCTAGAATTTGAAACAATTGACAATTGTTTGCCAAGCAACACTATAAGGATGATTTTTGCGATTGTTCCGTGAAGCAGCATCAACAATGACTGCAAGCCTTTCGCACTAGACACAGTGTATCTTTTATATTTTACCTAAATCAGATTTTTGCCAGCGTTAAAAATTGTGACGTCGTTATTTGCTTTGTTTAATGATGACTTTTGCAATTGTTCTGTGAAACAGCATCAACAATGATGCAAATCTTTCGCGCGGAAATACAATGTATCTTTTATTTTCTACAGAGTCCGTCAAAAAATCTGTACTCACTTTACATATCATCTATAATTTTTTCTGTAACAGAAAAATCGAAAGCTTACACTCCAGTATTATTACATATATTGAATGAAGATGATCTCGATAAAAGACATTGCCACAATTGCCACCTAGACATACGAGATTACTGATAAGAGTTTGCTAGGAAATGGATAGGAGCAACTGTTCGCCGTATTCAAATATATCTCAACGCTAATGATAATCACATTGAACAGCTGCCGTAATTGTAGAAGCCTGTATAAATTTAGTGTTGCAACTTTTATGTAGTCCAGGGTGTCTACAGGTCACGAAAGTCCCGAAAAAGTCACGAAATTGGAAAATGGTCACGAAAGTCACGAAAATTCCAAGTCGCAGAATTAAAATTTGCTCATGGAAAAAATCTGCTCACTCCAGTCTGGGGAAAAATTCTTAAAAAGGTTTTTTTTGACGTTAAAAATAATAAAATTAGGTCAGGAAATTTTTTTAAGAGGTCCCCAAAAAGTCACTAAAAAGTCACTAAATTGACTTTCAGAAACTCTGTAGACACCCAGTAGTTTTTTCTTATATTTATTTATTTATTTATTTATTTATTTATTTATTTATTTATTTATTTATTTATTTCAGTGAGTTAGTTACCGTAAATATTCTTGTATAATGCGAAAAATATTGACCTGAAAAACCACCTAAATTTGTGGGATTGCATTATACAAGAGGGAAAAATTACCGCTACAACAGCTGGGGAGGGTCTGAAGAACTTCAAACGAAAATAGTGTATAACATTGAATATATTGGTATATTATAGTGTATTATACAATATATACAGTACATTAATTCGCTTTTTATCTCATTTTTCCGTCCACTTTTACGTCGCCAAATGCTAGTTAAAGATACTGGTACATTACAGGACATACGTATATTATCATACAGTTTAAATACACTGAGTTAGCAAAACTCATGGGATAACAAGCACATTGATTGATGGGCATGGCTCACAAATTCACAGGGGTAACGGATTCTGGGAATGGACCATTAGACGTTGTGGGAAGAGCTTGGATAAGTGATTAATCAGGAATGGCACGTCATCGCGAGTTGACGTCTTTTGAACGGGGTATGATAGTAGGTGCCCGACGCATGGGATGTTCCATTTCGGCAGTGGTGCAGGAATTTGGCTTTCCCCGCTCAACTGTCTCCAGGGTGTATCGGGAATGGCTGGATGAAGGCATCACAGTCCACAACAGGCACCATACCGGGCGTCCAGCTGCCCTGAATGATCGTGACCGGCGACACCTGGGAGGAATGATTCAGAGAGACAGGAGCGCAACAGTGCAGCAAATCACAGACCAGTTCAATACTGGCCGCACTAGAAACGTCTCTCGGTAGACAATCCGTCGGAATCTGCATGCCCTCTGGTTTGGCAGTCGCCGCCCTACACGGGTGCCAATGCTTACCCAGCGTCATCGGACACTCTGGCGTGCATTTGCCACCAACCATCTTGACTGGACTCTACAACAGTGGCGTAACGTCATATGGTCAGATGAGTCACGATATCAACCGTGTGTGGCCCAGACCTCACGAAACGATGGATCCCGCATGCCAACAGATGGTGGTGCAGGGTGGTGGGGCGTCAGTGATGGTCTGGGGTGCATTTTCCTGGTTTGGAATGGGCCCTCTGGTTATCCTGGACCAAACATTGAATGGTCCACGGTATCGTCAACTCATCGGAGACCATCTGCACCCGTTTTTGACATTTCAATACTCTGACGACGTAGCAGTCTTTCAAGATGACAATGCTACACCACATCTCTCCAATGTCATCCGCGAATGGTTCGAGGAGCATGCAGGAGAGGTCCAATGACTGAGCTGGCCAGCCCGGAGCCCTGACATGAATCCCATCGAGCATATCTGGGCTGCTATTGAAGTCAGGCTCCGGGCACTGGATCATCCGCCCACGAACGGGCAGCAACTATCTTCGGCTCTGCAGACTATCTGGTGTCAACTGCCTCCAGAAGTGTACCAGGGACTTGCAGACTCACTACCACGCTGTATTGCTGCACTCCACAGGGCCAGAGGTGGCCCGAACAGATATTAAGTAACTATCCCATGAGTTTTGCTAACTCAGTGTACATTGCATTAATTTGCTTTTTTTTTTCCCTCAATTTTCCATCCACTTTTCATCACCCAAAGTTAACTTGGAGGAGGGGGGGTGGTGATTTCAAACGAACTTCGATCTGATGAATTTCAAACGAAAACTAGCACATAATATTTAATATAAAGGCATATTACAGTATATTATGTAGTAGATAGAATATATAGCACATTAATTCCCTTTTTTTCCCCCCTCAATTTTTCGTCTCCAAAAGCAAATGCAAAAGTGAATTCTCAGAAACAAGTTGGTGACACTATTGGGGAAAAAATCACTGTAATCACGTTTTATTTATTATAATTTCTCTTGCTGCCATTTTGATAATAATTGAACAATATAGGCATGCCATTAAATAAATTTGCAACATTAAAGGTGAAAAGTGAAATAAATTTTCAATCAGTAAAATTTTTGATGGCCACTGTGTTCTGTCTCCTGAAATTGTCCAAAAACGTTTTCTAAAGTTAAAATGAATATTTATTACAGTACTTAATGCATGAATACGTAATGTGTACTTTAATAATTTCAAAAAATGACCATACAATTAAAGTACACGTAATCTACCATAACTATATCGTTTTTGTCTTCTTAAAAATTAAATAACTTTTTGTTATTTATATTATAAATTTTTTTATTATAAACTTTTGGTAAACCTATAAAGTAACGTCCCCAAGGTGGCCATGAGTAACAGGAATAAATGAGGACTTTATGAAATAATATATTTCACAAATTTGTTCATTTATTCCTGATAGTAATTTATGAAGTATATATTTCACGAAATACTGTTTATAAACAAAAAACAATAATTATATGGTCTGTATTAGCTGTTTTTATTAAAACATTACCGTTTGTTTGATTTGATTAAAAGAAAGATGAAATTTAAGCTTAAAGGACAACTCTATGCAAAAATTCGATTATAATTTTTTTACAGAATATCAATTTTTGATATAAATATAACACGATTCCGTTGAAATTTTTAATTTTGATCCATAAATTCTATATAAAAAATGCTTTGAAAAGCGAAAATAGCGCGTTTGCATTCCCCTCGCGCCGGCCATTATTTTTCCGGAAGTGACGTAGTGCGAGGTTAGTTGCTGGGGTCGATTTAATGTTTTAATGCTAATCCCAGTTGTTTGTAAGCTTCCACAGCATGATTTTTTTAAGTAAAAAAAACTAGAAAGAGTTTCCAAATATTACTTTGGTTATAATAACACAAATGTGAATCTCCTTTTTGAATGAAAATAAAATTAAAATAAATGAAATGCACCAATGTAAGTTCTAATGAAGGAGAGGATTAAAAAAGGTGATTCACATGTTATTGAAATATTGTCAAACCACTTTTATTATATAATAATTATTTTGGTCATTTTAATTCATTTAATGTACTCTATGTAAATGAATATTTATTGAAATGTGTGTAGCTTTTAAAGCGAAGTCACGAATGGATGATTTTCAAAAGTGAGACGTTACATGAATGACACTGAATGAATTTTGAAACTTTTTTTAGTTTATTTATTAAAAAATCACACTATGGAAGCTTTCAAACAATTAATGCTAATTATTTCTCTAATTCACTGTGTTGACATGGATTTTACCGCCATGCCCCAGCATTAAAAATTAGCTCTCTCTCTCTCTCTCTCTCTCTCACGTCTCCTGATATTTTCTCACTGAGTAGATATTTACGACCAATCTTCCTAAATTTGTAAATCGCATATTCGTCATGCCTCATTCTTATTTAGTATTTGGCTATAAGAATAGAGGTAGTGATAATAATTTATCATTTCTTCAATTTCCTAAGTAAGAATTAGGAAGAAATGGATAATTTTTGATCGAAGCGATAACTGGCTTCCGACCGCGAACTAGTCGACTCTGCTCCACTCACTTTGAAAAGTTTTGTTTTGTTATTGATCCTGCCGTATTAATGTACAGTCAATCAAAGGAAATAATCCACATGAGTTTAATACTTAATATTACATTTCATGCTAATTTTTTGTTTTAATAGCTTTTTAATTATAATTATTTAAATTTAATAATATTAATAATGTTTACTCTAAATGTAATATTAAATTATTAAAAATAAATTAATACTGAAACCGTAAAACTTAGAGTAAAATTTAATTGTGGATTATTTCCCTTTGATGACTGTACATAGGTATTAATTAAGCTCACTATCTATTTGCGCAAAGCTATGTAACTAAAGAGGTATCCGGATAAAACGCAACCGGACAAAATGCAACTACACGTTTTGAAGTGTTCAGATGGCCACATGATTGGCTTGAAAATGATGAGAATGATGAAAATGATTGAAAATGATGAGAAAATGATGAGAATGATGAAAATGATTGAAAATGATGAGAAACGTAAGAACATAGAGCTCGTTTTCATTTCTAAATACTATATCCGAGAAATTCAATTTTTCAAACAATAGACGAACTCAGAGCTCCTGCTACTTCGTCAAGGGGAATTATTTTGTTCATTGAAGCATTTAATGGAAGCCAACCAGAAATAGAGAGGGGAGGGGAGGGGACTGCCAATTGATTATGATTTGAAGCCACTTTTTTGGTTAAAATTCACAAATAGAAAAGGGGACTAGTCATTGGCTATTGCTTTTAATGTTTGACTAAAACCCCATTAAAATTATATTAGGTAATCTAGTTAAATAAGTAAGTGGTGCTAACAGTAGCAAATTTTTGTTTAATGTTTGAAGCTAATACATTTGTCATTTAAACTGGCTGAAATAGTTTATATATAGTGATGATCGTAAATTTAAATATGTCAGTGTAACAAAATACATTTGATAACCTGAAATTTAGTTCGATTTTCCATAGATTTTAGTTATGAATCAAATAAACAAAGAAAATTGTTTGAGAGAATTTTAATTAGTTTTAATAAAATTTTACGGTATTTGAAACCACAATGTTCTTGTGAAGGAAAGATTTTTCGAATGGCTGTCACAACGCAACGGGGAAGAACTTTTCTTTTATTTCTTCCCAGGTGCACCCAAATCTAATGGACAAATTAGTTTGTTGGTATATTGTAATCCACGCAGATTTTTGAAAAGACGGAATTTTCAGTGATGCACTCCGAACCACTGGGCATATGCTGATCGATCTCGGCTTAATCACAACAGCATACGTTTGCACTTGTGATGTCGGCATATCATCACGTATTGTGCACTGATACCTAATTTAAAAATTAATATCATGAAATTGTTCACATTTAAATAACATACGTATTAATTATACTTGACAGTTTGTTGCGGGTGATACATTTTCCGTCGATTCGGCGACACTGTATTCATTCGTCTAATGACAAGTGATCGTGGTTCTAAACTATATGGTTTCACGCCTAAACCATCCAAATCACCCACAAGGTTCTCCAAATCGTTGTCCAATTCATTATATAGATAGTTGTTAAAATAAGCCTCCATATCTTCGTAAGTCTTAAAACTAATATCTGAATCGCTGCTTTCATGTCCAAACATTGTGAAAATTGTAGTGAACGCAGTACTGAGTAAATGTAGATCAATAGTGAATGTTAAAGCTTCACTGCAAAGCTTGCTGAGAGCAATCCTCGCACTACGTCACTCCTCCACCCAAGATGGATGCCCCCGATTTCAAATCGCGCTCGGAATTTTCGTTTTTCACACATTTAGGATTCAAATTTAAAAAAATTAAATATGCTATGATGTTATTGATAGGTTAGTCTTTCGATTTAACTAAAGTTGTATGTGACTGTAGAGTTGTCCTTTAATATATTCAAATCGGGAATAATGCAGTGATGGGAAATGTGAACGAACTATTCCTGAGTCTGAACAAACAATTTTATAAGTTAAATATATATAAAATAAATAAAGTTACTTAAAATTATATAGATTCACTCCCGACCTCCACCATCTTGGGGACGTTACTTTATAGGTTTACCTAAACTTTTATAATAAACCACCATCTGTACTGTATTAAGGAACTTTTTGAAGAATCAGGCGATATTGAAGTTTTTTAATTGTATACATCCAGTTTATTCATTTTTCAAATTGTAAAAAAAAGAGATTTTTTTCTGTACATTCTTGCATATTTTATTTCTCCTAAGTTAGCGATAAATCAAAAAATGGGGATTGCATTATACAAGAGATTACATTAAAGTAGAATACTTACGGTATACAACATTAGCCCCAGGGCCATGTATGGTCAAAGACCGACAAGTGAGGCCTCGGGGTTACAAAATAATAGTATAGAGTCAAACAGTAGGTTAGTAAATACAGTAAACAACAATGGGAAAATATTAATAACGCATCAGTAGTACAATTAATAAAAACTAATTCTCAAACGCCAAATATCCAGCAGGAACGAACACACGTATTAAACAAGATAAGAAGACCCACTTAATATTTAAAATTTGGTAAGGACCAGTTAAACTGCAATCCATATCTACATTATATCTACGTAAGGCACATAAAATTGGCGACATGATCATAAGTAATTAGATATAAAATCTTGTAAACATTCCAAGGAGGAGCTTTAGCAGTGAAGCAGAAATACATTTATACATTTATTAAAAAGAAATTAACCCCTACCCCCCCACCCCCGAGTAGGGGAAGGCAAGTGGCAAATCCTGCGCTCATCTATTTTTATCCCTTTATCTGCACTTTTTACCTCTCCCCAAGTTTTTTAATCAAGAAAATTGATTTTTTCAGTTAAGACATTATAAAACCAATATAGATTATGAGCACTTGAGCAATCTTGTGTCAACAAAGCGATTTCACGTGCGCGGGCTGATGTCAGTAATGCTTAAAAGATGAGCAGAAAGTAACAATGTATTCCTTCTTGACAAATCGATTGTTATATGACATGCCATTATCTTTGTATTCCTTCTTTGTTTTAGCACGTAAATTTGACTTGAAGAGGTCCACGTGAATTTTCCGAAAAATTCTGAAAAGTTAATACGGCCGAGCTAAGACTTTGATGGTCATATTTCTGAAAACAGAATTTGAAAACGTTAATTCGTTTTCAAGTTATTGTGCAAACGGCGGACGGCCGGATAAACGTACAGACCAAGGGCACATTCTTATAAGTAGCTTTTATGCTAAAGCTCCTAATAAAAATGTACAAATACAAATAAATATGACGACTACAAAGATATTATACCTTCTAAGAGCCCTTCTAAATGCATGATGCGACTCTAGAATACGAATACCTATAGGGGTAGCTGCCCAAATTTTCACGCCAATACGTGAAGGGCACCTATAACGGTAATTAGATCTAGAGAAAGCCAAGTATACATTAATTGCCTAGTAGAATAGCTATGGATGTTCTGATTGAACTGTATCGCCATTGGCGTTGTTAAACAAAGTAGGGAATTAGTTGCTTTGTATATAAAAGAAATTGTCTGCAGTCATAGATTTCATGAACCATTAGAATATTCAATGGCTTAAAGTTATGGGAAACAGGGAGCCGCTTAGGAAAACCCAACAACATTCTCAGAAACCATTTTTGCAACTTAAGCAATCTAGTCATATTATAGGAAGTAGCTGACCCCCAAAAAATAATACCAAAACAAAGATTAGAATGTGTCCAGACGTTATACAACAGCATTATAATATTTCGTGGTAATTAATATAGTCTAGAAATTAACCCTATCTTGGAATTAAGCTTAATTAATAAACTGTCAATGTGTGGTTCCCAAGAAAGATCATGGCTCATAACTAATCCCAAATATATAAACGTATTTACCGTGGAGATCAGACGGTCACCATAATTAATTAACGGTGCTTATTGCACTGGTGGAAAAAAATAACTTTGGTTTTGCTGATATTAAGCTCAAGCTGATTTTCGAAACACCAGGGGCGTATCTTTTGGAGAGTTTTGTTAATAGACTGAACTAATTTATTAGGATCATAATCTGAAAAAAGCGCTGTTACATCATCAGCAAAGATAATAATTTTCAAAGGACTACAGAAATTAGGGAGATCATTGACGAAAAGGTTAAATAATAATGGTGACAAAATTGAGCCCTGCGGCATCCCTAAGTTCCTAACAACTAGGTTAGATGATAGTCCCGAATAAGTTAAAAAGTACTTGCGGCCCTGCAAAAAATCCTTAATCCAGGCTAACAGGAGCCCTCGAATATTGTAATATGCAGCCAATTTCCTTACCAGTAATAGAGTACAGACCGTGTCGAATGCCTTCGCAAAATCGATGAACAGAGCAGCAATATATTTATTGCCATCCGTCTCGGTGAAACAAATTCCAAAAGGTCAAAACAAGCTGTATCAACACCTCTCTCAGGTGTAAATCTTTGTTGATTAAGGCTAATTAAACTGTTTAATATATATATTGGGAGACCCTCACAAAAAATAATTTCTCAAAAATCTTTGATATTATTGGCAATGCTGTAATCGGCCTATAATGACCATGCTGCAAGGAATCCCCTTACTTATATATAGGGGTATCCCTCGTTAACTTTAGAGAAGAAGGGAATACACCAGAGGCTAATGTACTATTAAACATGGTTGAGATCGGGCGCACAAGAGCATGACTGATGACTTTTAGAATATCAGAACAC
This sequence comes from Rhysida immarginata, assembly GCA_023313115.1. NCBI lineage: Eukaryota > Metazoa > Arthropoda > Chilopoda > Scolopendromorpha > Scolopendridae > Rhysida > Rhysida immarginata. The sequence continues at coordinate 223,561 of JAHWFO010047322.1, read as the reverse complement.
ATACCTACGGGATCCGTGATTGGTGATGCTTTCAATTGCAACATTGTACGAAATACTTCCTCATCGGTTACAGGTACAGCATAAAAGCCCAGCGGAGAACTTGTGGCATTACCCCATTACTAGCTAGCTCCGTGGGTGGATTTGCAGAAGAAGAAGAAGAAGAAGGGGGAATCAGTGTTTGCAAGAAATTGGTCAACGCGTCAACAGTGATCTTCTCCAGATGACAAAAAGGAACGTTGGACGTACTTGTACCACGTGACAATTTCTTTAATTGCTCCCATTTGTATTTTGATGAAGATAATCGCTGAAGCAGGTTCTGGAAGTATTTATACTTAGCGCAATTAAGCTGACTCTTCACATAATTAGAGAAGTCCTTAAATTCTTTACAACGTGTTGGAGTAGGTTTCCTTCGAAACTTCAAGTATAGTGAGTTTTTCTTATTTATTAAACGTAATAATGGTGGCAAAATCCAGGGACATCGGGTTGAAGATGGACCTTCGTTAGTCCGACTTAGAAACTTGTAAGGAAAATAGCGGTCATAACCTAAGAGAATTTGCGATACTGATCAATCTAATAATTCGCTAGGATCAGTCATGGTCGTGAACATTGATTGCCAGTTTGTAGCTAATAAAAACTATTCAAATACAGCAATACGATTCGGAGTTACAGTACGAAACATCAGTAAGTTGGATGACCTAGACGGCATGAAAGTCCCATTAAAGATATTCAACAATGGAAAATGGTCACTAATCGAGACATCTATAATCCCACTAAACAACAAAGAATTTAGGTTCGAAAACCAAGCATCAATAGCTGTATATGTGTGGTAATGGATTGAATATTGGGTGTAGTATGCAGAAATAAGTTGTAGGCCAGCTTCTGCAATGGGGTCTAAAAATGAACTATGGGAGGACGAGGGTTTACTCAATTCTATATTATAATCACCAATCAATAGTAGAGCCTTGCTCATCCGTTGCAGCTCCAGAAGAGCTGAAGTCAAATAAGAATAAAATCTAGTGACATTACCAATTGGGGGGCGATATATGGCTAAAACAATTAATTTCCTATTAATCATAATAGATAAGGACTCGTATTCTATCGTAACCACCGTACATGCTGGAATTACAATGTAATTAAACCTATTCTTAATATAAATACATAACCCTCCTCCCCACTTGGAGGTATGATTAACTGAGGCAGCATTATAATTAGGTATACTAGGGACATCATTGTGGTCTCGACTCCAGGTTTCAGTGAATGTTAACAAGTTAGGGCAGACTAGGAGATTCTCAAGATTAGCTTCCACTTCATGAAAATTAGCGGTCAAGCTACGTACATTTAAATAAAAGATTGAAATATCGCCATTAGCAACAAATGTGCCAGATAATTTGGTATTAACATTATCGATCAAGGCTCCAAAAAAAGTAGACAAATCCATTGTAGGGATATTCAATGGTAAAATTAATAGCATGGACTTGAATTAATTAATTTGAATCAGTACAGTACGGAAAACCAAAATTATAAAGTCCACCGCACAATAATGATACGGCTACGGCCCAGAGTCAAATAAAGTCAGGTGGAATCAGCAGAATAATGAATACAAAAAAAGAGCACAGAATCTACACAGTATATTAAAATGATTCCTTATATTCATGTTTTAAAACTTATTTTGTAAGTATTCATAAGTTATTTCACAAAAATTAAAACTATTGCTGAGGAGATCGTTTCTTGATGACGTCATTAGAGAATGTTCCCTTTCTGAATCAAGGAAGTTAGATAATGCCACGTTACATTTAATCTATCAAAAAAAATTACTAATTCAAGATGACAAAAACAAAATTTTAAAGCAAAATGTCAGTTATTGAATTTTTAAAAATATATTTTCTATCCCCGTGTAAGAAGAGTCATTTTCTCAAGAAAATAGATCGCTGCAGAAAGGTTAACAGTCTCTGCCTTTAAGCCCATGGGCTTTTTTAATGATCTCTGCCTATCGGTACTGCTGCCCAAAAGTACCGATTGGTCATTGTAATAGCACTGCAACCACTATATAAATTCTGTGTACTTGAATTATCAGTCGTTGACATTCCTTCAGTAACTATGGTTACTAAAAGAAAACCGTCTTGTGTAGACGAAAAGCGGCTTTAATACGTGCGATAGAAAAGGGTGGAAAGAAAATTGATCTTGGACAACGGTTAGGACTCACTCTATTTGCTGCTGCTACTACAGTAGAACCTCCGTATAGTGAATGTCTATATAGTAAAATTATCTTTATAATGTAATTTTTCTATGGTCCCACCAAAAATTCTTTTGATTTAATACTTTTTCAACCTCCATTTAGCGAATCTTTATAGTGTAATTATCCCTATAATGTGTAAGGATTTTGAGGGATTAATTATGATTAATTATGATAGATAATTTGGGTAATAATTTAGAAAAGACTGCGCCTCCAAATGATGAATTTAGCCATTTTATGATAATTTTATAATCCCACTTACATAACTAAAATAACCTCGCAAAGGTTTGGCCAGTGGAAATGAGAATCAAGGAACCTAACACCAATATAACAGTAAAATATAATTTATTGGAACATATAACTTGGGAATCTTAATGGAAGATTTGGGTAATCATTAAAGATTAGGTTGAACAATCAATAAATCCAATTCTAATTCTGGACATATAAAGACAACGAGATAATGATCAACAAAATTTAGAATAATGGTAATCATATAGTAATGTTTAGTGCTTGTGAACTGAATCTAAATATTGTTTAGTCAATAACGAGTAGTTTCCGAGTTATGTAATCAACATCGTAACACGTGGTAGTTAGTACTCACATGTAAGCACTTGTTACGATGTTGACTGTGTAACTCGGAAACTACTTGTTGGAATTCGATCAAATTTTAACCATATAAACAATTCTGTGTACCATATTATTACCCCAAACTTATTATGCGACTTGTTATAGAACCTGAGTTTTAACTTGATCGTAGTGGCAGCATTTTTATTTGTATTCATATCTCGGTTATTATTCAAATTTGAACCCATGTTCATGTGAACTTTTTTGCTTAGAATCATCCATACTATCCCCTCTAAAAGTTTGTGACATATATATCATAAATGTCATCAGATGAAAAATAAATGGGCAAAAATCGCCAAGAGATGCCTTTCGAAAATTTTTACAAACTAGCAGTAGAATTTGGAAACCATGCCAAAATAGCATTGGAATTGATTTTGTGTTGGAATGGACCGTATGTTACTGGGTCCATACTGTATTTGTATATGGGTCTCATTAAAACTAATCAAATTCATAGTAATATTGTGAGTATCGTGTAATCTTTGTTGTGGTCATGTAAACTCCAAAACCTGATATCCAACAATATCCCAAAATAGGAGTTGTGATAAAATATATTAATTAAAAAATAAATAAAACTCCATTTAATTAAAAGAAAATAAATAAAATAAATAATAGAAACAATGAAAAAAAGTCACCTAATGGATATATGTAAACGTTGAAGGATGAAACACAATTGAAACAAAGGTCTTGTGGAGCTTATGTAGATGAAACACAGAAGAAACGAAGATCTTGTGGAGAAATGTTACACGAACACAGGGAGGCACACAGTTACAGGGAAGCAGGTCTATGATGAAAGTTCGATGATTCGTAGACACGTTTTATAATACACTTCAAGTTTGTCATCTATGTGTCTACGAATCATCGATGTGTGCCTCCCTGTGCTCGTGTAACATTTCTCCACACGATCTTCGTTTCTTCTGTGTTTCATCTACATAAGCTCCACAAGACTTTTGCTTCAATTGTGTTTCGTCCTTCAACCTTTACATTTATCCATTAGGTGACCTTTTTTCTTTGTTTCTGTTATTTGTTTTATTTATTTTCTTTTAATTAAAAGGAGTTTTATTTATTTCTTAATTACATGTAATATATTTTATCCCAAAATTGGCCTAATTTTGACGTTCGCATCCGTCATCCCTACTCTGTGGCAAATTCAAGTACAACTTAAAAATTTGGACCGATTATAACTCACATAATTTGCAAAAAAGTAATTTCTGCTTCTTTTCATATTTTACTGTTTTGTCTCCTTATGGCCCTCCGTAAAAATATGCGATTTCACGAGTAGAAATGGGTCTAGATTAATGAGATATAAAATTTGCATAATGGTCTAAATCACCGTGTAAACTTGATAGAATAAATTGTCCAGGAATAGCAATTTTTGGTAGCAATGTTTATTACCGTTCTGCGCGTTTCGAGTAAATCTCATCGTCAGGAACTATGCATACTACAAATCAGTTTTGGACACATCATCTGTTCATATAGTCCTTTTCCTCCAATCATCGTAGACATGTCATAAATGTTGACTGATTGACCGATGATTGGAAGAATTAAAAAAGAAATGGTTACAGTGAAAGTTTGGTAACATTACAATTATTGTTTAAGAATGACTGCGTAAATTGAAATATAGTCATTATATACGAGGAAGAATCAAATGAAAACCGCAATAGTGCCATTAAAAATCTTTTTTTCTTTTTAGATGTTTGGAAATTTGCAAGCACAGTCCTTGACATCTTTCCAAGCTGGTAGTACGAAGCAGTGTCGGTAGGTGAGGTTGGAGCTGAGTAACAGCGGATTCAAGATGGCGGCACCGCTACGCAGTTGTACCAAGGAGGAACAGCGTGGAGTTACTCGATTTTTATGGAATGAAGGTGTGAAACCGGTTGATATTCATCGAAAATGAAGACAAAGTTTGGGGATGAAAGATGGAGGCACCATTTTCAACCGGAGACGAAACGTGCAAGCAAAGAATGGCGACATTCTTCTTCGATGAAACCAAAGAAGTTTCGCAGACAACCCTCTGCTGGAAAAGTCATGTTGACTTTATTCAGGGATAAGCATGGTCCTATTCTGGAGCACTACATTCCCCCAGTACCACATTGCCAACTACTCCGACTTCTCAAGCACCATTTGAAGCCAGCAATACGCAGAAACCAAAGGGGATTGCTGAGTGCAGGTATTTTGCTTCAACATGATAACGCCCGTCCTCATTCAGCTCGTGCAACAATGGAAACGATCAACGGCCTACGTTTCAAGTACCTGCCACATCCGCCATACTCGTCAGATTTGGCACCGTCGGATTACCATATCTTTGGTCCATTAAAGGACACCTTGGAGGGTAGAAGTTGAAGACTGATGATGTGCAATCGGCGGTGCACGAGTAGCTACAGCGTCAACCGAAAGACTTTTACTTATGCGGTATTGAAGCACTTCCTATCCAATAGCGTAAATGCATTGAACTTGGAGGGGACTATGTTGAAAAATAATGTACAAGCAAACATTCTCCCTGCAGTAAAATAGTAAAAAAAAAATTAATTGCGGTTTTCATTTAATTCTCCCTCGTATATTATATAAATTGAATGTGATAATAGTGAAATAATAAATTGAAATAATTATATAAATAAATTGGATGCGATATTAGTGAATTAATAAAATAAAATAAAACTGGGGCAATCTGTCGGAACTGGGGCACACAATCGTATTGGGGCTCATGACCGTATTGTCTATTGAGTTCATGTTTGGGCTATGTCTAAGCGGCCTGAAAGTCTTGGTGAGTCGTTCATCCTCGTGGCTTTTTATGGTTGCATTATTTCTTAAATAATGGATGCACAGGGTGATTCAGTCAATTTCTGACCATTTCAGTACTCTGATTTATTGACCCATTAATGTTTACAAACTTAGCATTTCAGTATGGTAGTTCGGAGTTTATATTCCCGTGGAAAAATTTTGATGATATGCTCAATGTGGCCACCACGAACGTTTTGAACTGCTCACAGCCGAATGGTGAAGTTGTTCATAACTCTATCCAGGATTTCTGCATCCACAAGCATGCAGCAGTCGACGATGCTTTGTCGCAGCTGGTCTAGGGTTCTTGGTGCTGTAGTGAACACACTGTCTTTAAGGAACCCCCAGAGATAAAAATCACATGGGTTTCGGTCAGGACTCGTAGGGGGCCAAAGAAAACACCCCCGAATCGATCTGGAAACCTGTTTGAAATGACACGATTTCCGAATTTATGATTGAGAAAGTCTAGCACATCATTAGTGGTGTGAGGCCTAGCCCCATCCTGATGAAACCATTAATGTCGAAGCGGTATACACTTCCTTCGCAGCTCGGGGATGAAGATAGTTTCCAACATGTTAAGGTAAGCCTGTGACGTTACGGTGCCCTCAAAAAAGAACGGACCAATGATGCCTCTTTTGGAAATCGCGCACCAAGCCATAACCTGATGTGGATGAAGAGGTGACTTATGGATCTCATGTGGGTGCTGGGAACCCCAAAAACGAACGTTGTGTTTATTAACGTCACCTGACAGATGGAAGAAGGCCTCATCTGACACCCACAGGTTGTCCACAATGTCCTGATTGGCTTCCATTTCTGCTCCAAACTCCATCGCAAATTGTTGTCGCTTCTGTCTTCCAGGTCTGTTAACTCCTGATAAACATGGATCTTATACGGGAACATGTGTAAATCCTTTCTCAAAATTCGCCACATCGTGGTATACGACAGCCCTTCTTCAATCGATAGCCGGCGAACAGATTTTTTGGTAGGGGATTCGACCAACTTTGTGCGGACATTTTCGACAACCTCGGCCGTTCGAATACGAGCTTCGCTTCCCGCCTTTTTTCTCGCCTTTTTTCTCGCCTTTAACACATCCAGTGGCACGAAATTCCTTGACAAAATCCATGATTGCTTGCCTGCCTGGTGCGTCTCGACACTTATACTCCTTCCGGAACTTTCTTTGCACGGTTACAGGTGATTTTGTCTCGAAATACCATTCGACAACCTTGCATTTCTGCTCTGTTGACAAAGCGGGTGCCATTTTTAACAACAGGATTTTCAAGCAGCACCGTTGCAACAATACAAACTCCAACTATTTAGAAATTCGATATGGCGCTCATATTCTTTCAATTGTTTATCTCTAATGCACGTCATTCGAGTGAAATGGCCAGAAATTGACTGAATCACCCGGTATAATGACTATGGAACTGGTGCAAATGACTGTGTTACAATTATTTCGAATTGGATGTGATAATAATAACTTGAAATAGAAATATTGTATTCATATCTTGTTCATCTTGGTATTATGATACTCTCAGATTGTGGCATGTTTGGGTTATGTCCTAGTGGCCAGATGAATAATGCTGTTCACAGCATCCAGGATTGGGTTTCTCTCAAAATTGGTCTGGTTATTCAGGATCCTGTTCTTGTCTTCCTTTATATATCTTCTGATAACTAATGTTTCATATGTCAAAGTCTTTTTGGTATTGCTGATGAATTTCTTTATCGACATTATCTCTTCCATAAGCCCAAATTCATGTTTTTCTTTTATGACGTGATCTGCAAATGCAGATTTTCGGTCCCCATTTAACCACGACCTTTGATGTTCTTTAAATCTTTCTTAAAAGATCTCCTCGTAGACCCAATATAATAGCATCTACATGAGGGCAGGTCAGTCTGTGTACTCCAAAGTATGAAAATTGATCGTCTCTGCTTTGTTTTCCTCTGGGGTTTAGTGCATATTTGCATTTATTCACGGTCTTGAATCCCACTTTCAATCCGTGATCTTTGAAAACATTTGTGACCCTTGTTATTTCAGGTCCTGTATATGTGAAACTGGCAAATCTTGGTTGTTGTTCTGTGGGTTCATGCCTGTTTAGGTTCCTTTTTGTCCTTTGAAATATGGCCTACTCACTTCGTCTGGGAAATCGTTGAATCTGCCTATTTCGTACACTAATTGTATTTCGTCTTCTCCATCTTTTTTCGTGATGCGGTATGTAACAGCCCGGTGGAACAAGTGCCTTAACGCTGCTGATTTGTGTTGTTGAGGGTGGTTGGAATAGAAGTTATCAACTTCTTTTTTATCATGTTTTTGTGTATAGTCAAGTCGAGGAAATTGATGGATCAGTTCTGTTCCTCCTCCTTGGTATATGAAATATTGTCGTGGAAGCCATTGAATATATCCAGGATCTTCTTGGGGTCTGTTTTTGTTGGGTCCAGTATGATTATCGTGTCATCCACATAACGCTGGTAATGTATGACCGTACCGTTGTTTATAAGTGGTGTCACGTGGTTCTCCTCAAGATGTTGTAGAAATATTTCCAAAATTACCATGCTGATAGGTGAGCCCATCATTATACCATTTGGGATGTAAGAGAATTTATCATTAAAACGGAAATAGTTTTGATTCTATATCGTTTTTAGAGTAACTATAGTGTCGATTGTAATGTCGTTATCAATTTCATTCTTCATCAGGTATTCTTTTATAATGTCTATAGTTTCATTGAAAGGGATATTAGAATAAACATTTTCAATGTCCAATGATATAAGGTATAATTCTCTATCCAGTTTGAAATTCTCAAATCTTCTATTATTTGTGCAGTGTTTTTTAGAGTGTATTTATTTTCTGGTGGGCATATGTTTTTGATTTTGTGTGATACCCTCCTGGCTAAATGGTAGAATGTGGAGGATATGCAATTAATGACCGGTCGAATTGAATGTTATTGTTTGTGTACCTTAATGAGTGCATGTATCTTTGGTGGAGGAGGTTTGTTACATACTATGTGTTTACCGAAATCTTTAAGTAACTCCAACTTGAAGTCTTTTTTCGCAGATTTGATATTTTTCTGAAAGGATGGGGTAGGGTCCTTCTTCATCTGTGTAAACCCATTTTCGGTGATGAATTCATTGATCTTTCTGTCATAGTCTTCTTTATATATGACGACCGATGCTCTGCCCTTGTTGGTGCCTGTTATCACTGCTTTTTCGTCCAATTTCTTTCTAATTCTAATCACTTCTCTTCGCACAAGAAGGATCGTAGAGGAATTAAGACCATTGCACCAGAAGAAGGTACGACTTAACCATGTAATACGAGGACTACTCCTGGAGACGGCTTCTTGCAAGACCCCCGAGGCACTACTGAATGTGATGGATAACTTCAGGGAAGAGATTATGATAGAAAAAGCCCAGAAATTCAACACCATGAGCAACAAATTGAATCTACTATCATCAGCCAAGAACACCACGAGAGGTAAGAAGTTTAACTTTCCTAACTGGGTAGTAAACCTCACTTCCATAGAGTTCTCCAGTAACAAAACCGTCTTATTGATGAGAAGCTTAAAACATAAGATGGAAACCAAGCAACGATGATTTTGTCAATTTGGCGGTGGAAGTCGAAATGTCGTTGTTGAAGCTACCATCAGCAGATCGCATAAATGCCTGTGTACTCGCGGCACAACAGATTGAAAAAATTAGCAAAGAAACAAGGAACTTACGACCAACAATTGAGCAAAGGAAGCGATTAGTATTAGAAAGAAATTGGAAGAAAACAAAGCGGTGATAATGGGTGCCGACAAGGCCAGTGTGTCAGTCGTCTTATATAAAGAAGACTATGACAGACAGATCAATGAACTCATTGCCTAAAACTGGTTTACACAGATGAAGAAGGGCCCTACCCCATCCTTTCAGAGGAATATTAAATTGGTGATAAAAGACTTCAAGTCGGACTTATTTAAAGATCTCGGTGAACACATTTTATGTAACAAACCTTCTCCACCAAGGATATGTGCACTCATTAAGGAACACAAACCATCACATCTAATTCGACCGGTCATTAATTGTATATCCTCAACATTCTACCATTTAGCCAGGAGGGTATCACGCACCATCAAAAACATATGCCCACCAGAAAATAAATACGCCCTAAAAAGCACTGCACAAATAATAGAAGATTTGAGAATTTCAAGCTGGGTAGAGAATTATACCTTATATCATTGGACATTGTAAATGTTTATTCTAATGTCCCTTTCAATGACACTGTAGACATTATAAAAGAATACCTGACGAAGAATGAAATTGATAACGACATTACAATCGACACTATCGTTACTCTAAAACGATATAGAATCAAAACTATTTCGGTTTTAATGATAAATTCTCTTACATCCCAAATGTTATAACGATGGGCTCACCTATCAGCGTGGGGGTTTTGGAAATATTTCTACAACATCTTGAGGAGAAACACTTGACACCGCTCATAAACAACGGTACGGTCATACACTCAGAGACAGCGATTTCCATACCCCCATTTTTGGAACATTCCATTGAAAATTTAATTTTAATATTTTGGCACAAATAAGCCTTCACAGGTCTTTAATTGTTATTATATCTAAAATTGTGAAATGACATATCAGTATTGTTATACAACTAAACAATCAAGAAAACCCTGCAATCTGTGCCAGCAATTTCCACATGAAATTTAAACTGAATAATTCTGACACCAGAAGGCAGAAAAATCATCGGTTTCTCACTTGTGTTAGGCAGTAGTTGACACTGCTTTCACATAATAGGAATGGTTCATCCAGTCGAAATTAGGAATCTGGCAAAGAAAAAATTCCAGGATGGTGAATCGTTTGGGAAAATTGCAAAAGACTTGAAACTGAAAAAGTCAACAGTACAGTCTATGGTACATCATGATTATGCAGTAAAGAAGAAATATAAGCCAGTCAACAAATTGTTTCACAGACATGAAATAATGAATTTAAATCGTGCTTATGCTCAACTTCGTGAGGAAGGCCATCGAATTAATGTTGCTGTATTAAAAGAGAGAGGAATTTTCAAGACGTACAATTCAAAGACAAATGAAACTCCTAAAATATAATTACAAGAAGCAGGCAAAACGCCCACCAGATGCTAAGAAAATCAGAGCTGAACGAGTTGAACAAAGCCAAGAATGGCTTGAATCAGGACACGACTGGAAACGGACAATTTTCTCGGATGAAAAGCGGTTCAGATTGGATGGACCAGACAATGAAATGTCATGGCAACATAAACGTGATGCACATGTACTTAAAAATCGAAAAAAAAACGACAGCTTGGTGGTGGTTCTATCATGTACTATTGTGCACTTGCTTCCACAGGTGATTTTCTTCTCTTAGAAGTGAAAGGCAATCAAAATCGTCATGATTACATAAAGCAGATGAAGGAGAAAGTAGTTCCCTGGATGAAAGCACTGGAAAAATCACATTTCAAGAAAGAAAAATTAATTTATCAACAGGATGGTGCGAGAATTCACACAGCCCATGACACAATGAGCTATTTTCAGACTGCCAATGTCCAAGTTCTTGCCTGGCCACCTTACAGCATGGATTTAAACATTGTTGAGAATGTCTGGTCGATGCTTACTGACATTGTTTATGTACATGGAGCATTTGAAAACTTTGATAATCTTCTAACTTCCATTGTGAACGCAGCTGAAAAACTACATTCAACTGATCGACAAAAATTAAAAATTTATTCATAGACATGAATAAAAGGTGCCTGGAAGTCATTAATGCAAATGGAGCAAAAATTAAGCGCTAAATTAATTAATAATGGCAAGGTATGGATTTTGCTGTCACAAGTGTTGCAGTGTTTTTTGAGTTTTTTTCTCATATCTTGTAAACAAAAAAGAAAATGTTAAAAACTTTTTGTATGAAGATTATACTTTAGAATTAAAAGTTTTTCTGAGATTTTCAACTTATAATTATTTCTGGTTTTTTATTTAATTGCCATATGGAAACAGCTGTCTCGAGGTGTACATTACCAGCGTTATGTGGATGACACAATAATCATACTGGACCCGACAAAAATAGACCCCAAGAAGATCCTGGATATATTCAGTGGCTTTCACGATAATATTTCATATACCATGGAGGAGGAACAGAATGGATGCATCAATTTCCTCGACTTGACTATACACAAAAACATGATAAAAAAGAAGTTATAAACTTCTATTCCAAGCACCCTCAGCAACACAAATCAGCAGAGCTAAGGTCCTTGTTCCACCAGGCTGTCACATACCGCATCACAAAAAAAGACAGAGAAGATTAAATACAATTAGCGTACGAAGTATGCAGATTCAACGATTTCCCAGACGAAGTGACTAGGGCCATATTTCAAAGGACAAAAAGGAACCTAAACAGGCATGAACCCACAGAACAACCATCGAGTTTTGCCAGTTTCACATATACAGGACCTGAAATAAGAAGGGTTACTAACGTTTTCAAAGATCACGGATTGAAAGTGGCATTCAAGACTGCGAATAAATGCAAATATGCGCTAAACCCCAGAGGAAAACAAAGCAGAGACGATCAATTTTCATACTTTGGAGTACACAGATCGACCTCCCCTCGTGTGGATGCTATTTATATTAGATCTACGAGGAGATCTTTTAAGGAAAGATTTAAAGAACATCGAAGATCGTGGTTAAATGGGGACTGAAAATCTGCATTCGCATATCATATCAAAAAAGAAAAACATGAATTCGGGCCTACGGAAGAGATCATGTCGATAGAGAAATTCATCAGCGATACCAAAAAGATTTCGACATATGAAACATTAGTTATCAGAAGATATATAAATGAAGACAAGAACAGGATCCTGAATAACCAGACCAATTTTGAGAGAAACCTAATCCTGGTTGCTGTGAATGGCATTATTCATCCGGCCACTAGGACATAACCCAAACATGCCACAATCTGAGAGTATCATAATAATACCAAGGTGAACAAGATATGAATACAATATTTCAAGTTATTATCGCTTCCAATTCAAAATAATTGTAACAGAAAAGGAGCGGCTCCTTTATTGTGCTGCTATGCACTCTGTCTAGTAGGGTAACACCTCTCAACAATCTCATTTTGGCCACTCGCTCTCGTTCATTACCCCAAGACTTCTGACCATAGGTAAAAATTGGGGACAAAGATAGATTTGAAAACAGAGAGCGTAGCTTTATTCTCTAGCTCTGATCTGACAGCTTGCTGCACATATATGAGCATCCAATTCTCTGTCTTGGTGCTCATCACTCATAAATGCAATTCCGAGATACTTGAATTTCTCCTTCTGACTCAGTAGGATTCCCCTAATATCGAGAGACCACTGAGCAGTCTGTCTTGAGCTATGGAGAGACCAGAACCTCATTGTTATTCACACTGATTTTCATCCCAGTCTGTGCACACTTGGCTGCAAATCAATCTAATGAATGAGGGCTGAAGTTAAGGAGGATAAGGTAAAAGCAGCCTCTTCATCAAGCAGTCACTCACACAAAAAAAGCTTATTGCCTCAACTGTCCTTGTCTAACCAGTTCATAAATATAAAAAATAGATGAGAGCATGTACCTTTGTGGAGTCCACTAACTAAAGTGAACAGTCTTGACTTAATGCCATTTATCTGGACACACATGTTTATGCTTTCATACAGATATAGAGTGCCCAAATTGATTTATGAAATGTTATACCTCGGCAACAAAATGAGATAGAAATATGAGGTTTGTTGTGTATGATCCAGACAGCACTGGAAAAGCATAGCAACACGTTCACTGTTGTTCATTTGTTTATAAACCAAAATGGCGGTGAGACTTTAATTTGATGAATGTAAGTGGATACTGAAGTGTTATTGGGAAGTGGAGAATGTTGAATTTCAATGACGTTGGAGGGTTGAATTTGGTACACCACTGCCAACAAGGGTAACAATAACAAAACTCCGAGACAAGTTTGAAGCCAAAGGAACGGTGAAAGATGTGTTGAAAGGTCAGTGTGAAAGAAAGAAGTTCCACTGATAACAAGAGTGTTGATGCCGTCATGCAGGTTTTTGCACGATCCCCAAAGAAGTCAGTGAGGCAATGCTCTCGTGAAATTGGTATCGCCAAATCCAGTGTTCATTCCATCAATGATATTCCATTAGCTGCAATCCAGTCAGTATGTCGCTCTGTTTGACATAGATTTGGGAGTCTACTGTGGCAGAAGGTGGACGTTTTGAACCTCTACGGGCTTAAGGAAATTTAAGAAATAAAATACAACAAACCTTTTATTTCTATCACATTTTGTGGCTGAGTTATAACATTTCAAAGAATGTCTACCTCAAACTGGGACACTCTATACACAGGCACATGATAACAACCAACAATTGTGTATCCACTCCATACTCTTGCAACACTTTCCAGAGCTTCTCCTGAGAAAACCCTCACATTTGTTTTTTTTGAGGTCCACAAATCAAGCATACAACTTTTCCATATTTTCAGGATTTCTGAAAGCTTTACTTAGAGGAAAGATGTGATATGTTGTGCTTTGGTCAGGTCGGAAACCACACTGTTCTCGCGATCATTTGAAGTCAACTGTTTCTCGACTTCTCTCCAGACTCATAGCATAGCCTTTCCGAGCAAAGAAATGCCTCCATAGTTGTTGCAATCCCTTCAATCTCCCTTTTTAAAATTAGGGATTACAATACCAGTCTGCTATTATTTAGGGGCTTGACCATATATTCTAGCAACTTGACACACCAAAGTCAGCCATAGAATACCATCCTGATTAAAGGCCTTTAATATCTCGCACATTTCTTCATCACTACTGCTTTGACAGTCTTCAGCGGGTTAATATCCATCTGACTTCTGCTTCAGTGATACTACCATGTATATTCTCCACTCATGTGTTCATTTGTCGCTGCTACCTGGTTAAGAATGACAGGTACTTGTAATACTTCAGTCAAAGTACTACTTCCATCTGCACTTCCCTACCTTTATAAAAGCCTCCAATCTGAATTCTTAATTCTGAAAGAGACTACTTTCCAGGGATGCAATGGTCTACCAGAATACCTTCTTTGCCGAGTTGTAGTCTGTCTCCTATTTTTTCCCAAACTTCTTCCAGGCCTTGGCTTTATGGAAAAAAAGATCACTATATCTATATATATATATAAAAATGTATGTATGTATGTATGTATGTATGTATGTATGTATATTTGATTATTTGTATGTCCCTTATACAAATCTTCAGTTTTCTTCCGATCTTGATGAAATTGGGCACATTTGACCTTCAAAGCAAGAGGAAGAGCACTATCTACATGAGATTTCGAAAAAATATTAATCTTTTATATAAAATTCATTTTGCGTTTGTTGTTTGATTGTTTGCCCACTGACGGAATTTGCCATTGGATGGCGCTTAACTCGCACGTCCTTATACCCCGTCCGCACTGCAAAAAATAAGCTAGCCTAAGTTGACAAGCTAGCTTAAACTGCAGTGCGAACGATTCTAGCTTTTGTTGGGCTAGCCCAGATTCTGATAAGCTAGCTTATGATGGGCTAGATTTTTAAACTAGCTTATCCAGTTGAGCCACAAACGCACTGCATCATGGGATACGTTTTTTCCCATGATTCCGTAGTTTTGGAGCATTTCGCTTGCTTGGCTTGACCAAGATTATAAGATCGTGCTACTTTGTAATTTATATGGCTGCACCAACACCAATAAGTATAGAAAAAAACGAAAAAAAAGGAAAACTGGACTACGGAGGAAGTTCGCATTTTGATAGAGATTTAGGGCGAAAATATCGACAATCTGCGATGCGCCAAACGTAACCGGATTGTGTATGAACGGATGGCGGTCGAATTGAAAAAATACAACTACACACGCACGTGGGACAAGATACAGCGAAAGATTAAAAATTTAACAGCAGAGTACAGGCTAGTTTTAGAGCTTTCAGTGCGAACGACCTAGCCTACAACTTAAGCCAAGATATCTAGCTTATCGAATAAGCTAGCTCAACAATAAGCTAGCCCAGCAGTGCGGACGGGGTATTAGGATCCTAAATCCTTCCCTTTCCTCCGAAGATTTCGGCCATTACGCCATCGTGCATTCGGTTGCTTTATGATGTTTTAATCCTCTTTTCTGCTAAATTTTTTGAAGTATTGAGATCCTGTTTTCATTCTTTATATTCAGAAAATTCAGTGTATGTCTGAAGAGGTTCTTAAAACTTTGAACTCAGATTCGCACCATATGTGCTTTAGGCTCAGACAAGGCCTTTACTTTCATTTTCAGTTTCAATGAAAAAACCTCTCCCGCAGGTAACGAGATTAGTATTTTTAGAGTGGAAAAAACGATGCCATCTTTTGAAGCTAATTGACACAGCTTCAGGAAAAGAACTTGAAATTTGAGAAAAAGAAAAAATACATTCGGAATTATTACATTCATGGTGCTGCATGCAGGAAATAGATTTAGTTTAAAGTTACATTATGATATGCTGAAAAGCAAAAATTGGATTTGCTCTTTTATGAGTCTGTTTGACTGCCCGTCTGTATGTCCGACGAAGACTCGAGAAGGCTTCAAAACTTTCAAATTCTGTTTATGATATGCTTACGAGTTCCTACCTGAGCTCACCTGTTAAGCTTGGCATTGAATTCGGACTAACAGTTACGGGACTTTTGAGACCAACCCCTCTCCCTTAAAAATTTTTAATTGGCAATAACTGGCATGAAAAAAATCACACACTTACGGAAATGACGAGCCCAAGACGGAAAACACGTTCTTTTCGAATTTAAAAGAGAAAAGGCTTGCAGTATGTGTCCGACATGAAGCTTAGACGAGGCAGGCACACATTTCTTATTTAAATTGCAAAAAATGTTAAATTGAAAACGAAAATGTGGTTAATGTTAGGATGATTGAAACAAATGGCTAAAAAATGTTGAATTGAGAAATAGGCCTACAGCTAAAAAAAGGCTCAAAAAGCTAGGCCAATTGGAAAAAAAAAGAAAAAAAAAAGCTAAAAATGTTAGGCCTATTGTTAAAAAGGGCTTAAAAAATGTTAGGCCTATTGCAAAACAGGACTGAAAAATGTTAGGCCTATATTAAAAAAAGGACATAAATGCTAAACCAATGGTTTAAAATGGCTAAAAAAAATGTTAGGCCTATTGAAAAAAAAGATTAAAGGCATAAAGATTAAAAGGGCTGATGAACACTGGGCCAAGTTTTAAAAATGGCTAAAAATGTTAGGCCGATTGTTAAATAGGCTGAAAAAAATTAGGCCTACAGTTAAAAAAATGGCTGAAAAATGTTAGGCCTACAGTAGCAAAGGGCTAATAAATGTTAGGCCTATTGCTAAAAATGGTGGAAAATGTTAGGCCTAAAGAAATATTAACACTAGAGCTATTCTTAAAAAAGGGCTAAAAAAACCTTAGCCCTATTGTTTAAAATGGCTAAAAAATGTTAGGCTTAAATGGAAAAAAAATGGCTTAAAATATTAGGCCTATTGAAATAAATGGCTAAAAAATGTTAGGCCTGTTGTTAAAAAAAATGGCTGAATAATGTTAGGCCTATAGTAAAAAAGGGCTAACTAATGCTAGGCAAAAGCAAAATATGGATTAAAAAATTAGGCCTATTGTTTAAAATGACTAATTAATGCTCGGGCTTTTATTAAATATGGCTAAAAAATGTTAGGACCGTCCTCATCAGTAGGAAGTTAAAATTAGGCCTATAACAGATAGTCCATAGCTAATGGGCCTTTTCCGAATTCGTTTAAATGCATACACAGAAAGCAAACTGCGCCACCGTGTGTCGAATCTCATATTTTTCAGTGGCAAAAACGGCCAAGCGTGCTACCTGTAACGTTGTACTGGCTTTGTGCTACACTTCCAATTATTCTTTTCCAAAGATCATTTCCAAAGATTTTTTCGTTCCTGAATTAATGGCATCGTGTAAATCAGTAATCGATTTTGCCGAATTGAAAGACGGATGGACTGTTGATTTATCGAAAGTTCCTTTCATAACTGTCGATGACATCGATGATTATTTTAATACATCAACCACATGTAGATGGGGATTGTAGAGCTGGTTCCGTCAACAAAAAAAAAGGATTGCGATTTCATAGAGAAGGCTATGTTCGCCGAATCTTGATAAATAATCGAGAAAATATATGCGTTTTATAATGTTTTTGCTATCCATCCATGAAAACCCGTGCTTATTCTATCTTCATTGCCTTGGGAAACTACACAGTTGGTACTGGCTATCATATAAAAAAATTAAAAGGGACCTATCCCATTGTTTTAGGTAATTCCAATGAATGCACAGATATTTTTAAAAACTGCTTAAGAAAAATAAAATAATTTTGTTGTAATTGCTAAATTTATTAAAGAATTCTTTCCATGTGATCAAATAAATTTGTTTTTAAAGCATTTCAACTTTCCAAAATAAATTATTAGAAATGTTGTTAAAAGAAATGATCTATCCTCTTCAATTTATATATTTTAAATAATACAGAGTTTTAAATAAGGTGTATTAGGAATAATTAAATATATATTTAAAATACGTGAATAAATTTGATTTAAGGAAAAAATTTGAGGCCCATTACTCTTCAGCCTAATGTTAACAATAGGTAATTTCTGTTAGGCATATAATTGATGTTAGGCCTATTATTGTTTTCGGCTAAAAAATGTTAGACATATTAAAAAAAAAACTTATAAATGAAAGTGCTGTTGTTTTCAACAAAAAAGGCTAGGCCTTTTGTAAACACTAGCTAATTGATGTAAGGCCTATAATTATAAAAAAAATTACTGTTAGTATTGTTAACGTCTGTTGAAATCTTATTTATGTTGGGTACGGCCTGTAGAGCTCTTACTGTTGAGAACACGAGAAACTATGACAAAAAAAAAGGAACGTGTGAAGGATTCAAACGAAAACGAAAATTTACTTGTGGTATACGTCATTGCTGAAAAAAAAAAGAAATATTAAACAATTTTCTAACCTTTTTTCATGGGTTCATTTTCACTGAATGTTCACATTCAGAAATTGCAAAAATTCATCGAAAAGGAGCTCGAGCAATGCCGGGTATATCAGCTAGTTATCTATAAAGGTGCTCACATTTTTGATGTGCCTAGTCTGTTTGAACCTAGTATTTAGTTTGGTTGGCAAGGTATCAGAGAACTGCAAAATGCCTTTTCTTGTTTGGTCATCAACACTTAAATGTACATTGAAGTCGCGTACTTGGATGACAGAATCTGCATGCCCTCTTCTGCTGAAAGCAGCATCAATTTCATCAAAAAAAGACCAGGTATTTTGTAGCCGAATTCAAAGCATATAAAATGATCAGAGGGTTAGTTTGCTTCGCTATCTGAAGCTTTGTGATGGGTCACCCCCGCACCCTTTGTTTAATGTAGGATCAAACCTGATGCCCACGGGATGGACCAGTCAGGGGTTCGGGACCTGGATTAATCATCCAGACATGACTCGATACTGGGTTCAAGAGAATGCAAAACACATTTATTTATTCACAAATAGAAATACACATCCAACATTTAATAACAATACGTGGGCGTGCGCCACAACCTAGGATACAGGGTCGGTACAACCTGAGGGGGCACCCTTGGTAAATTACACTAACTTATCTTCTCTAACCTAAGATCATTATATGCTATAGTAGAAGTTATAGCCGAGCAGATTTCTCTTTTCATGCAATAACTTATGCTGCTGCGCAAACTATACCGTCCAAAGGCATCGGGAATGTTTTGCTATGCTACGTGTGTTTACGTAAACCTGAACCAGTTTACATCAGCGGCTCCTGCACAAATATTCTAACAACTATGCCCGACGGCGCAACGTGCCCCTTTTGATCCGCAAGCGAGGACGAGCACTGAAACCTTTCCTTGGTGAACCCCTTGATGCAACAAGGACTCGTTAAACGAAAATATCCCACCAGTAGCCACACCACAGATGTTTTCGACAGATCAGTGCGGGTCTTAGTGCGTTATAACACAACCCGGCCAGTGGTTCCTTTTAACGTCAGCTAACATAGCGGTTGCTTTGTGACTATCTGCTCGCTACAGATCTATGATTACAACTACAAACTGGGTTCGTTATTAATACTAAAATACATAAATTCACGTCGCTTTTACAATCGAAGAGCTCTTGCAGACTTCGCTATAACGTGATTCATGACAAGTCTCCTTCTGTTCAATGCGACAATGGAAAAATATTAGAGATGGATCAACTGTTCATTACACAGTTCGCTGAATTAAGGGGCTTGGATCACTACACATATGCAGGCCCGTAGCCAGGGGGGGGTCGACGACCACCACATTATGGAAAAAGGTCCGACTCAGTGGAATTTTTGAAAAAAGGTCCAGAATTTTTGAAAATCGACCCCCCCAAGATAACGTCCTGGCTACGGCCCTAATATGTAAGGGCGCAACTCCATTAGCGGGTTAACGGATGTACAATGGACAAAGCCAGATATGTCAATTTAATTAGTTCGCTACTCCTGCAGTCCTCAGCGTGTCAAGGATAAATAAAGAAAAAAAAATCACTGACCAATCTTCTCTTGTTAAAATGAATTACCGTATGACACCGGGCAATCAGTCAAGACGTTTTCTGGTGAAGAATGTTTTTTCATACTAACTTACACTTAGAAAAATCAAGTGACAGTGCATTCGAATGCACGCCGCCATTGCCCCCCCATGCAGAGACGATGGGCTCGTCGGCAATGCACAGAACGGCGCGTATGTTTTAAAACACACCAAGATGAAGTTTTACGCTTCCAAATTCACAAAATGATTGTAATGAAATAGATTTAATTGTGCATTATAAACATCGCAATGTGAGAATCGTTGAATTCGGGGCCGCATGCATTTCAAAAACGCATTCTCACGACTCAGGACGCTGCCTGCTTCGCGCGGAAAAAGTCATAGGAATGAACACAAAGAAAAACAAAAATAAATATAACAATAAGATATTTAAATTTGCATGCACATAGAAAAAATTCCAAGTAGGAAAAAGCACTGTGAGCAGAAGGTTCCTGGTTCGATCTCAGGCTGTGGAATTTTCTTTCCTATTTTTCATCAATAACAATCGTTTGCTTGGAGCTGGGAGGAATTTCTCAGAAAATCTGACAACAATGCCAGCTTCCAACAAACCAAAGAGCGATCAACCGACGCTGCAACATTGTCGGCACGGCAACAATCTGTCAACGCCAAAACAATAATAAATAGCAAAACGAAAAAATTTTAAGAATTAAGCAAATAAACCCTTTTTAACCCAATCCAACACCAAAACTTAGAAAACAATACTACTCAAAGTCAAAAAAATAGAATATCAATATTTTAACGTCTAGGTCATTAAAACTTATCACTTTTTTGTTTAAAACAAAAGAGATAGACATTTGCATTTTTTTTCTATGAATGGTTAAGTAGCCATCTTTAATCTAACAAAAAAAATTTAAATAACATTAAAAACCTAAATTATGCAAATTTTCTTTGTGACGACATAAAAATAGAATAGTCAACCATCTGTGACAAAAAAATAGAATATTCCAAACACTATTCAAAATAACATCAAATATTACATTTATTCAAATTTTAAAGCTAAGAAAAGGTATAAAAAGGATTATACTTCGTGCAATTGTAGAGTAATATTGTCTATTGCATCAATATGGGAAGAAAACGAGATCTTTCACCTTCTACAAAACGTATTATTGTTCAGTTATCTGCTGATGGGAAAAACCAAAGTGAAATTGCGGACATTGTTAAATGTTCACAGTCAACTGTTTCTAAAGTTATCTTGAAGCACAAGAAAGGCTTGGGCACGCACACCAAGAGATACAAATGCGGAAGGAATCTCAAAACATCAGCCAGGGACCATAACAAATTACGTCGCACAGTGGAAAAGCATCCGTTTTGGCCTTCCAGAAAGTACCATCAGGAATGGAAGTCAACTGTGAAAGTGTCCCAACGAACAACACTTAGAAGAATTCGTGATTTGGGATTTAAATGTCGTGTTCCCAAACGAAAACCTCTTCTCACACGAAAACAACGAGCCAAACGATTAGCTTGGTGTAAAGAACATGTCAACTGGACGGAAGAAGAATGGTGTAATGTAGTGTTCAGTGACGAATCCAAATTTTCCGTGGCTTATGGAGATCAAGGGTGCCGTGTGTGACGAAAAAAAGGTGACGAATTTCAAGAGACGAAATTAAAAAGGGTTGCTAAATTCCCAGAGAGTGTGATGGTTTGGGGATGCATGTCTGCCAGAGGCGTTGGAAGGCTCGCCTTCTTAAAGGGAACTGTCAATGCTAAGGCATATCAAGATGTCCTGGAATACTTTCTCATTCCATCCATAGAAGATCAGTTTGGAGATGAAAACATCATTTTTCAACATGATTTGGCTCCTGCCCACGCTGCTAAAACAACCACACAATGGCTTCAAACTCATTCTCTACATCTTCTTTCGTGGCCTGCCAACTCCCCTGACTTAAACCCCATCGAAAATGTGTGGAATATCGCTAAGAAAAGATTATGTGAATATCCTGCCCAAAATAAAAAAGATCTACAACAAAACATTGCTAACGTTTGGAATGAAATGAGTGTAGAGGAGTGTAAGCAATTGGCATTGTCAATGCCCAAAAGAATACAAGCAGTTATTGAGGCAAACGGAGGACCTACTAAGTATTGACACAAATTTATTGTCATTTAGTGTTTATCTTGTCAACAAGACATTTTATGAAACAAGTGTTTGAATATTCTATTTTTTTGTCATAAGTGTTTGACTATTCTATTTTTTTGTCATCTGAAAACAAATTGCACATTGTAATCTTTTGATGTTATTCTAATGCTTTTTTCGCTAGTTTGCCAGTTATTAAAAAAAACGTCAAATGTCTCTCTTTTCTTTTAAACAAAACATTGCTAGTTTTCTGTGATCTAGAAATCAGAATGTTAATATTCTATTTTTTTGACTTTGAGTAGTATATACACGACACAAAAGACTTGCCAAAACGTACCCTCACCAAAACAACACAAACGTCCTCGACAAACACAACCCCACCCTGCTCTCTCTACTCGGTGCATTACGAATACAAACACAATTCTCAATCATTCCCCAACTGTTCCCGCCGGGCACATGCGGCGTTCCAAACTGACATGGAGTGACAGCTTCAGGAGACACAGTCTTCCACCCAAAATGGAAGTATCTATAACACAGTCTGCAGGAGCATCCCCTCCCTGGACAGTCATGCTAGACTCTATACCAGAGTAGAAAAGCCCCACCCTCCATCTAAATCTACAGTTTCAGAACTCAGATGTTTTGTAGAGGTAATACGTATAATATCTAGTCACTTTCGTTTGGCTTTCTCCATTAACTCGGTTGATTTTTTCAGTCATGGAGAGCACGTTCCATCTAGCAATCGAAGCCTAGGAGCTCGTTGCTTTACCCGTTTCTCCTCCTGTGTAATAAAGTGTGCTGCCCCTGACCATTTCTCCAAGCACGTAGCGAGTGTACTGATAGGTCATTTCAGAGGCAGTATTAGTAGCTAGGAAACAGTCGACTATTTTTCGAATGGAAGATGCAGACTTAACTCCTGAACGGAGGTGATTTTAATCTGTGCCATACGAACTTTTCCATTGACATCATGAGATAAATAGAAAAGGAAAGGGAAAATTCCACGACCTAGAGTCGAATTAGGGACCATGCCTCTTGCTAACACTGCTCTTACCAATTGAGCTACCGTGGACATGAACCACCAAGCTGTTCCAATATGTCCATATGGACTTCCATGAAGCCGATTGAGTCGATTTGTGGTTTCATGGAAATTCACATGGACATATTGTAACACCTTGGCAGTTCATGTCCGGCCGTAGCTCAATTGGTAAGACCGGTGCCAGTGAACAGCATGATCCCTCGTTTGAGCCCAAGTCGTGGAGTTTTCTATTCCATTTTCTATTTATAATTTTTAGGTGTCTGAAAAGTTTCTTAGTTTATATTACTAACTTCTCTTTGGGATCATGAGACATGTTTGGATGCTCTTCATCTCAGTTCTCAACCTATGACTTTTCTGGTGAAGAATTACTAGAGCCAGGATAGCTCACAGAGTCCCTGAAGTACCGAAACATGGTAAGTGAGCTTCCACTCAACGGATAGATAAATTTTGTATAGGGAAGAGTGGGGTCGGTTCGGACAAATTGATTTTTTCAGTCGAAACTATTCGCACGCTGCCTAAAAAATTATCCCTAGTGTGCAACTCTATACCGATTATGAAAATTTATTTGCCAGAACGATCACAACAAAGGTAAGTAAGTAAGAAATAAAATGTTTTCGGGATTGTGAAAAAAATTTTGAGGCAGGTTTGTTCGTGAATTTGTAGAGAGGTTATACGAGAAATGTTAACAGTTAGACATTTATTCCTGAGGGACAGTGCTATACATAAACATGTTGCAGTTTCATTTCGGCCATGAGCGTCGTTATGCCTTAACAAGGTTTTATTTGATTGCTGGTGTGGTGGGGTTGATTCGGACACAACAAAGAGGGTTGGTTCGGATGCGTTTGGTTAGAACTTACAAAAGAAAAAGAGAGCAGGATCTTCCTTCCAGGGAAGATCTGAAGTGAGCACCAGAAGATACAGAAAACGAAAGCTGCAGTAGAAATGTCACGTCTGCTACCCTGCTTCTAAATGAAACAAAGCTGCTAGTCAAGTAATTGTGATTTTTTATAATGTGATAATGTTAGGCAAGTTGTGATAACATTTTCGTGATCTTTTGATAATAAAATTACCTTGTATTTCATTAAAATGGCATAAAACAGTTTATCTGAAACAACCCACATCTAAGAGTTGCTTCAGACATTGCAGAGGTTTTTTAAAATATATAAATATATAGATTATCGTGTGACTACTGAAAAATCACATGTATAGGTAAATGATGAAAGGTTTAGAGTGAAAAATATGATATACACATTCACTATTTGGTTCATGATTAACCCACACGGAGAAAAAATTTGATTTTCATCTGAACCAACCTTACTCTCGCCTACCAAATTTTTTTGAATAATAGCCACCCCCATTTTATCACCACCCTCAATAGACGCTGCACCTCAAAAAGTTGTAGTGAAATAAACGGTTCCCTGAAACAAACGCCACAGCTTTTATTATTGGAAAATTAATTACCAATTTATTATTATTTTAAGAAATTTTTATTATTAAGGTAAATACAAGGTAATTTTATTAAGAAAATAAATAGAAATTTAATACATTTAGCCATAAATTTAAAAAAAATAAAAAAAGGAAGCAAGAATGCGACTTAAATCACAATGAATACATTTAACGTTGCCCTCAAATAATCGCTGTACCCCAAAAAGTTAATATGATACGTTCTGATTTGCATAATTAGGTCATTGGAAAGTCACCAACATATAACCCATCATGTTCCTGTTTGTTAGAGATTTTTAAATTCTGTCGTAATTTGATAAGTATAGATATTTCAACCACCCTGTGACAATATATATACAGGGTGATAATTATTGATCTATATGAAATAAAACATCAAATTTTCAAAAACAACCAAGTTCAAAAATTTTATTCAAATGTTATAAGTAACTACAGATATTCGGATTTAGTTTGACATATTTGATATGCTTGCCATCAATGGCTATGAGGTAGTGCAGACAAGAATAAAATTCTGCAAAACTCGCTGAAGTGTCGAGACATCGATGCTTTAGATGACCTCCTGGGAGCTCAGCGATGGTTTCAGAGTTATTTGCGCAAACTTGGTCTTTAATATTGCCCAACAAAAATGAGTGAGTCACAAGGCCTCTGGGTACCCCAAAGCCAGCATGCGCTCTCCAAAGTGCTCTTCCAGGACTTCAAACATTTTATTGGTCCGATGGGGTCGTGCTCCATCCTGCATGAACCACATCTTTTCGAAATCAGGCTGAATAGTAGGCCTTGACGATGGATATACGTTCAGAAACGCTGTATTTCGACATTTTCAAAGAAAAATGAACAACAACAATATGATTGCGCACAATCAAAAACATCCCAACATGCCCTGCATTCAACCATCAAGTTTTAACTGAATCTCACCAATTGTTCAAAGTTATCAAGATTTTTTTTCATATAAGGTGGGGACCAAATAATTAGCAACTTCTGAAAAATTTACGGTAATAATGCTGCAGCGTTGGATAAGCCGCATTGATAAAAACGTATTATTTAAAAAAAAACAAAAAAACATAGTTACGCCGCGCCCCCACCCCTCCCCCTTTATGATAGACAAGTAAAACGAATTGGCTTAATTTAAGAGAAACCTTCAAGATCGGAATGAAAAACAAAAGTCAAATATTTTTCTTCATTTTATTTACTTTCATCATTATCGTCAGCAATAGTTTTGTATGGTTAACAAGCAGCTCTGTGATGTACAATCATGACAACAACGATTTCAGAAAACTGATACTGCTTCGATGTGATGCAGTTGCATTCCGTCCTGATCAAAATCAAACGAAATAAGCGCATAATGTATATTACAGTACCTTAATTTTCCTATATATACAATGTACAGGTCATTATTTATTTAGTACATTTATTCACTTTTCATTTGAATTTCCCGTCGCCACTTTATCAAGTCGAAATAATGTTGAAGTTGTGACTGGGTCAGTGTGTGTTGTTCTGTGGTTTGGTTGTTGTAAGCGTGGCTGTGTTTTTATTTATTTCGTTTGGAGCTCTCGTTATAAGATGTTGTATGGTGGGGTGGGGTGTTATTGTTGCGTTGCATGTAGGTTAATTAGGTGTGCAGGTGTTTGGTGTAAATAAAAAAAGGTGTGTTTGGTTAAAGATTGTCTGGTTTTATTAAGAATAGGTTATTTTAGTTTGTAAGAGTTTAATTTAAATAATTAAGAAGTATTTTTTGTACCCTTGGAGAAGCTATGACAATGATTTAAGAAGCAGAGCGCAAGCTCTTGTTGTTGTCGCAGTTTTTCCAGAAATTTTTGGTAGCAACAATGGGATAACAATTATTTGCTTCGTTTGTTGTGGAGCGCGTTTTTTTTTGTGTGTGTGTGTTGTAATGCAGAGAAGCCTGAGTAAGAACGAGGGTTTTGTCGTTATGAAAGACGCTCAGCAAAGTTAAATTAAATATAACAAAAGGCTTTGTTTTGAGGAATTTGTGGCTGCCCGTGGTTAAAGGCCCATAGAGTCGTATGGGACCGGCCGTAGCGGAAACTTCGGGAAGAATCGTTTGTTTGCGACAAGCGTCTACCCCTCAAGGAATAAGGATCGCTTCGTGAACGTCATGTTTCAGAAAGGAATGTCGGCCACCATCCAAGATAAGAAACTTAGTCAAGATCATCTTGTGACCGGTGAGATTGTTCTTTATTTGTTTTGTCCCGATGAAGACAGTCTGGTGCACAGTTCAAGAAGGTTTGGTGCCGTTTAGCGAAATTTATTTTTAATTGAAACTCCCTCGCCACGGCGGAACTTAGAGTTCGTCATAGAGGTATCACTGCGCCATTACGTGACGCTAAGAACGCGAAGCACGTGAATTAAATGACGAGATGCTCATTTCAGTGCTTGTTCTGTTTGACAAAATGTTTAATGGTTTTGGACTATTAATTATAACTGTAATAGTTAAGAATAAGTCCTAGTAATAGTTGCGCGAGAATTTAACACTCGAAGGTTAAGCGGGTGGTTTTCGCATGCGGAGTTTGGCACATGAGAAACGGAAGGGAAATGTTTATGCATCGTTTTTTTAGGGGGATGATTAAAATATGCGTGGCAACAGTGTGTGAAGTTCTTAATAACGATCTTGAGTGAGGGAAAAGCGTTATCGTATTGTTAGTATTTCACGGGGTTATGGCTCTCCTCCCCTCTCTTCTCCCGGATCTTAAGGGTAGGAGTGATTGAAAAGGAGGGCGTGACATGTTCATGTGTTGTTTTCCCTCACCAGGGTTGTTTGATACTGAGCTGGATATCTCATTACTTACAACACTGCGCATGACGGAGTTTTGTTTGATGTTAAAGTTCCCAATCTCATGTGTTGAACATTTGTTGAATTTGCAATATGGTTGTTAAATGTTGAGTTATTCATTAATTTCATTTTTGTCTTGTTTTAATATGCTTAAACGGAGAGTTAAGGTAAATATTTGCATGTTTTTTTTTTTGTTTTTGCTGAAAAAAAAACTTGATCGGGGCCCCTATTTCTTTTTATGAATTGTAACAATTTGATGATTATTAAACATTACTAACTAGAATGATTTGTTTTCATTGCCCACCACACCTACCTTTCAGCTAAGCGTCACCTCCCCTCCGCGAGTCATTCTCTACAACCCGTCCCTATCGCGCGTGGTTAACTTTTACGAGTTGCCCTTCATGGGTTGAGAAGTTACATTCGTATTTTTTTTTGGCAACGGGAAATTCAAATGAAAAGTCGTATAATGAACTTCAAATGAAATTAACGTATAATATACTTCACAGAAATTTAATTACCCTGTATTTACAATGCATAGTTCATTATATATTACACTATTTCACTTTTCATTTGAATTTTCTGTTGCCAATAAAATACGAATGTAACTTTTCATATGTGAAGGCCAAAAACATTATGTGATTGTGGGACAGTTTGTGTGATTGTTGGGGGAGGTGCTCCTTTTCAGTGTGTATGTCATGTACCTAGGGTGTGACTATTAATATGTGCGAAATGTTTATTTATTAGATATGTTAGTGGAATCTGGTAATGTGTGGTATCGTCGTTGTAATAAGCTGCTTGTCATTGTTTAACGTTTATTTTATTATGATGTGTTAAGAATTGTGTATAGCGTAATTGTTGGGAGCAGCTGAAGAATTTCCCTTCGCAGCAACAATGTCCTCAATGATTGTTGTCGGGCTTTGTTGTAGCGGGGAGAAATTCGTGGAAAAACTGCTTTATATTCGTTTTTTTTTTTTGCTTTTGTTGTTGTCCGGGAGAGGAGTAGCATTCCAAGTCCGGTGTGAAAAAATTGCGGAGAGAGGGTCGAAAACAAAAGCAAACAATAGTGTGTTTTGCAAATGGCGTTTTGCCCTCCGTTCCCTTATAAATAATGTTTTTAAACTAGTGAGATTTATTAACAGTACGGCCGACCTCTGCTAATTTACAGTAAGAGATTTTCCTAAGCGTTAATGGAAATTAGACGTGGATGTAAAGTTACGCAAACGTTATTGACCAAAATGGGACTTGCGCTCATGGCGTGGAATGCGTCCGATGTTCTTCTGTTCGGAAGAGATTTGTGCCGCTCCGCTGAAGTTGTTCCACTAAATTGAGAAATCATCCTGTCGACGGAGATGGGTGAGATCATTCCTTATTTTTGAACCTAAGATATTTGACATTGGCAAAGGAGTTCTACTCAAATAGTGCTGTGTTTTGTTTTTTTTTAATGCGTCCCTGACATTCACAATTTCAGTCGGGTCTAAAAACCCCGTTTGTGCATTGAGCGAAAATTACGCTTGCCTTGTGTGAGGTACAATTCAGAGTGTGTAAAGTACAATTCTGAGTGTGTCACAATTTCTCATGAAGTAGTAAATAATATTATGCCAATGTATTCAGAACTCATTGAATAAGTGTAAATAGTCATATGGTGCTTGTGTTAGGCTTTATAAGAGGGCAATTTGTCTTATATGCAAGACTATTTCTGTAAAGCTGAGCCCGCACAAGTGATCCCTAGCACCGGTGTTGAAGTTGTGTAATTGGAGTAGGCGTGTAATATTTGCATTAAAAACAGGTTGCCACTTCCTCACATATGTTTGAAGGGCATTGGATCCATAGTCAGTGTTCTCCCCAGAAAATGTTATCAGTTGGGTGGTAAGATAAAATAACCAGGCAGACAAAAATTAAAACAAATAAAATATTATGCAATTTTGTGCAGTTTTTCGTGTATTCAGCCTGGTGGTCACGAAAATCAGCCAGGCGGCGCGCCCGTTCAAAAGGGCCTGGGGAGAACCCTGCATAGTGGTCGAGTTTTGCATTGCTAGTGTACAAGCAAGAGTTGCTTAATAATCGCTGCATTAAGGGTAAAAGAAAAAATTGTCTAGGAATAGCAATATGGTAGTGTTTATTGCGAATCTACGCGTTTCGAGGCACTCTCATCATCAGGATTCTGAACAACTACAAAGAAGGCAGCGTAAAACCACCTGGTCTTATGGGTATTGGCCTCCAATCAGCGTGAACCGAGTCAACACTGACTGGCGGGCTTACAATAGCTGAAGGTAATACACAATTTTGCCGATTGTTGATTGGCTTTTAAATACAATGAAGCAGGAATGTTTTAATACAGAAATAAACAATTAAATAAAATATAAAGATTGAAAATAAAAACCAGGGCAAAAGACCAGGTTCATACCCTTCTATACTGGAGGGAAGATTGGGACAAATGTCCGTGTTGCAAAATGTCCTGTGACATAAAAAATGAAGAAAACTATCCTTTCGCTGGAAATCTATCCCTATCTTTGAAGCAAATGTAAGGGGCAAATGAGGCGTTATCCTACGATAACGCTTAGTGTTGGATGAATAATATAATTGATGGCGTCCAAGATAGGGTTTTTGTCAAAATTCTTCTAGCTATTCAGTATTTTATCCTTGTCCGTTTTTAGCGATTTTCTGATAGCCAGAGCTTCGTAGGTCAATATCTTCTTGGGGTCCTTAACTATTTTTAAAACTGACATAATTTCTTTAATCGGCCCAAACCTGTGTTTTTTTGATATCAGATGGTCCGCGAACGTCGACTTTCCATCGCGGTTGGTCCATGATCTTCTGTGGTCGGAGAAACGTTCCTTGAAGGACCTCTTAGTGCATTTCTCGTAATAGCACCCGCACGACGGACAAGTTAACTTGTATACACCACAAGTATTATATACAGGGTGGTCCATAAGTCTGTCCCCCCTTTTATTTTTTGAACCAAAGCAGATATGTCAATTTTAATGAATCCAATGAATAGGAAGTTGTGGGTGGCCTATCCCATGGTGCACTTTTCATCATCCCAAATATGCAAATTAGGACACATTCAAAAGTTATCTCAAAAACCGTAAGGGATAGAGGAAAAAACCCAATTGCAAACTTGTTCAGCATAAAAAAACAAACAAACCAAAAAAAAAATCATCCAAATCGGATCAACGGTTCCCAAAAAAAATTAAAAAAAGTAAATAACCATCTCAAACTAAAAAAAGCCAACTGGGCCAAACCAAAGCGAATCATGTTGGTAACACTCTAAAGGGTATGTTCCACATGATGCCCTTCAGCACCAATGCACAACTGAGCACGTAGTTTCAAAGATGCCATCACTCTTGTTAGCATATCAGATGTAATGGATTGGCAGGCAGTCTGAATGCTCTGTTGCAAATCCAGCATAGAAGTTGGCTGAGTGGCATAAACATTGTCCTTAAGGTAACCCCACAAAAAGAAGTCATTAGGGGAAAGATCTGGTGAGCGTGCAGGCCAATGAATTGGGCCACCCTGGCCGCTCCACTGACCTGGAAACATTGCATCGAGATGATCGCAAGTAGCTGCCGCTGAATGGGCTGGAGCCCCATCATGTTGATACCATACCCTTCGAAGTGATGCTAAAGGAAGCTCATCTGCAAATTCTGCCACTACAACATTTATTATCATGTCTCTGTATCGTGCAGCTGTCAATGTCCCTTCGTAGAACAATGGACCAACCAATCCACCATTGATGATTCCACACCAGACATTCACTCTCCAATTCACCTGGTGGACAGCTTCTTGTAACCATCTAGGGTTTTCTGTTGCCCAATAATGGAGATTGTGTTTATTAACCAGACCATCTTGAGAGAAGCTGGCTTCGTCTGACCACAAGACCCAATTGAGAAAGCCTGGGTCATCGTCGATGCGATTTAGCAGCCAATTGCAGAACTCAAGACGAAAATCGTAGTCTGTTGGCTTCAATCCTTGGTGGCAGTGGACATGATAAGGGTGGAATCCATGCATATGAAATAATCTTAATACTGATTGATGACTGCAGCCAGATTCTTCAGCAACTGATCGAGTACTACAATGAGGATTAGCATAAACTACAGCTAAAATGGCTGTGCTGGAGTCCTCTGATGGGACGGTTGTTGGTCTACCTTGCTGGGTCTGATGACTGACACTTCCTGTTTTTGTGAAATCGTTGAACAACCTGGCGAATTGTCTTAGAAGTGAAAACTCTAGCATTGGGAATTATGTGCAAATCCAAAACATAAAATCATACCAACCATTTCTTCTCTACTGTATTCTGCCATTTTTCAGACCTGATTGGCAGTTTCTTCCCCATTCATCAAAAAGCTTCAGCATTTAAAGGGCTAGTGGATAAAACCCAACAGGGGGGGGGG
>JAHWFO010047322.1:172311-191489 GCA_023313115.1 Rhysida immarginata | reverse complement strand
AGGAAGATGCAAATGCAATGTGAGTGCCAATTAGCATTTGCAATTAACTTTTTTTGGGAACCGTTGGTCCGATTTGGATGATTTTTTTTTTGTTTTGTTTGTTTTTTTATGCTGAACAAGTTTGCAGTTGGGTTTTTTTCTCTATCCCTTACGGTTTTTGAGATAAATTTTGAATGTGTCCTAATTTGCATATTTGGGATGATGAAAAGTGCACCATGGGATAGGCCACCCACAACTTCCTATTCATTGGATTCATCAAAATTGACATATCTGCTTCGGTTCAAAAAATAAAAGGGGGGGACAGACTTATGGACCACCCTGTATATTCTCGTGTTCAACTGGTGTTTTGGGATTCAATACGTATCTGCACTTGTTTGCCGTTTTATATGCGATCTTCATCCCACGTTCTCGGAATATGTTCAATATCCTAGTTATTTTGGGGCCCGTGTATGTGAACGTAGTGTAGTTGTTTTGTGATTCACTTTCTTTCTTCATTCTGATGTTCCGCTTTGTTTTTTGTGATACGGAACGAGTGACATAATCTGGAAAGGAGTTTGTCCTGGCTACGTCGTATGTTAGGCGAACCTCATCATTCTTGTCCTGTTTGGTTATCGGGTATGTTAAGGCCCTGTGGAATAAATAGTTCAAGGCTGCGGTCTTGTGTTGGGGCGGATGGTTGGATGTATAATTTGATATTATACGTGGCTGTTGGTTTTCTATCGATCTTGAACTCCAATTTTTTCGTTTCTTCATTCCTGTATACTGATTGGTCCTGGAAGTTGATGTTGTTGTTCTTTTCTTCTTCCATAGTGTATGACATGCTGCTGTGGAAGGCATTAAAGGTTTCCAGGTTTCGGTCCGCTGTTGTCGTATTCCGGTTGAAAGCAATGATTGTGTCATCCACATATCTTGCGTAAAATATTATGTTCTTGGATTCCAATAAAGGTGTAACGTGTTGTTCCTCCAAGGACTGCAAAAATGCCTCCGACATGATGGCACTGATAGGCTAACCCATAAGCACTCCGGTTGGCGTGTTGTAGAAGCCATCTTTTAACATGAAATAACTTTGATTGTGTATAGTTTTTAGTGCATTAGTGATGTTGAGTTGGACGTCCTCTTCCACGTTGTTGGATTCTAGCCGGTCTTGGATAATGCCGATTGTTTCTTTAAATGGAATATTCGTATATAGGTTTACAATGTCTAATGATGTGAGCCTTAAATTTTCGCATACTTTTGCTATTCCTAGACCATTTTTTCTTTTATAATTACAGCAATATTGACCAAAATGCAACCGATTGATATATTAAAGGGTTACAGTATCCCTCCCTGTCGTTTTTCAGTCCCGAGATAGTTAAGGCATTATGAACTATTAGGATTGGGAAAGTGTGTCAGTAAAAGGGGTACATGGCGCTCTCCTGTGCCGACCGAAGCCTATGGTTCCAAACGGTCCTATGTGGTGCGTATGACGGAACCTGCTACAAATAGTCCGTTGGTGGAGTTGACTTAGCGCTCTTTAGGAATTGAACGCTTGTGCCGGCAAGATGCCAAACATCAACATGCATTATTTGCTATATGCATTGTTATTTTGTTTCTTCTTTTGTTAATTAATTTATGACTAATTTTTTTGACATTCCGTTCGAGTTTTAAGGGGGCCCCTGATTCTATTTATTGATTTTATAGATTATGTTCATAAGTTTGCTGACGATGTTTTGTTCAGATAAGTTTTATAAGTAATTAGAGTTCGTTAATCTTTAAACGCACCGCCTATCTTCTTTCCACCACCCTCACAAGTTCAACCCTCCCTTGTCTCACCATACGGAGTTCGGATTAGTCTTAGGGCTGCTTGTCTGTCCCGCCCCTGCACGTGGGTGGCACAATTGTTTCGATGTGATAAAGTGGCATTCTGTTCATATTGAGGAGGAGATACATTCGTATTTTTTTTTGGCGACGGGAAATTTAAATGAAAAGTAAATTAATTAATTGATGAACTATACACTGTATTCGCCTCTGCCATCAAAGTGCTTGACACCTAGCAGTCAAGATACGAACTTTGATGGATGAATTTTAAAAAAATCGAATAACTTTTTTTCTTTCTGCGTTAATAAACAAAGGAACATGGAAAAAACTAGAAAAAAACATTTCTTCATATTTTCTAACATACAGTATTAATTTTATAGTACTGTCCACTACAGTGGTCATTATGCATCGGTGGACTTAAATGTAATATAAGGAAAAAAATTCGGAATAGTGTGAAAATAATGTTATTTTGTGTGAACAGTTTCAAAACAATCAGGACATAGGGGCACATCACATTTCTTGCAACAGTATTTTGTTTTTCGTGTACAAGCATCACTTCTACATCGCCGTGCATTTTTCAACTCCAATGTCCATTAGGATCATAACGTGTAGCATTTGGAATGCTTATTGAACCACTTCTTTTTTTTATAACTGGCCTGCTTGATGGTCGTCCTATTTTGTTTCTTTTTTTCAACTGTTCCTACTGTTATGAGTGATCTTGCAGTATGTGCCTTGAACTGTAAAAGATCCAGTGACCCGTTTCCCATTGCTTTTGAAATTATCCAAGAATTTACGCAAGCCACATCTAGAAAATGAAAAATAATTCTTAAATGCTTTACTCCGATTTGCATATAAAGCAATAAGTTGATCCAAATGATCCACGCCGCACATTGACTTGTTATACAATTTGATGGAGACGGGTTGGTTGATTGATATTTTCTTCTTTTCAGTTTTGTTCCATCGTTCTACAGTCTCTTCCAGATCTTTACCAGCAAATGAAGACAGAACATGTACAAGTTTGTTGTCAAGCCAACAGGTCACTGTAATATTGTTTTGGCTTGTTACTATACTAGAGGAACCCCTTCCTTCAGACATCAGTTCTTTTTGTGATCTGAGCTGCAATTCTGCACCTCCCATCCGATTTGCACGACAGGTGCCAATGCCATATATCCCCTTTTCCTTGAGTTCTGTCATAAGGTCAATGCTGCAAAAGAGGTTGTCGAAACAGACCTTATAGTTTTTTCTTTCTATATCTGAGCAAAGCCTCACAACAATATCTCCGCAGGCACCCAAGTGTGATATTTCTCCTCTGTTCCTTGCTGATCCTTGGTACATCTCAAAACGGTACATGTAGCCAGAAATTCCTGCTCGAACCCACACTTTGACACCCCATCGTTTGGGTTTTTTGGGTAAATACTGCTTCACCGACACACATGCGTTTAAGGGTATTATTTGCTCATCTATTGACTCATATTCTTCATCGTCCATTGCAGATTTGAAAGGTTCCGCAAGTCTATCCAAAAAAGGTCTGATTTTGAAAAATCTATCATCACAGTCTGCTGGTTTGGAATTATTGTCCACAAAGTGCAGAAATCTTCTAATGGCCTCAAATCTATTAACTGTCATTGAATTGGCAATAATATTTAAGCGTAAAGCATCAAAATTGGTCCAGTGCAAACGCATTCGTGGATAATTTATATACGACATTATCAAATTTATGCCGATGAATGTTCTGAGTTCAGCCAGTGTTAGTCCAAAATTTTCAGTTCCCTTTTGCAGGAAAACTATATTATTCAGCCAGTGTTAGTCCAAAATTTTCAGTTCCCTTTTGTATGGAAAACTATATTATTCAGCAAGTCTTCTGGCAGTAATTGACAAAAAATATCATGTGGGTCACCTTCTATATTTATTTTTGGGTCACCTAGAATAGGTGGGGGGCATCCTAAGAACTCATTATCATTCTCCTCCCATTTATATTTTTCATTACGATTTTCTTTCTTCTTTTTAGAGTCTTTATTTCGCTTAGATACTACTTTGGTCTGTTCTTTTGGAGTTTCAGATTCATTTTCCAAAAATACAATATCTCTCTCCTGGTCATCATCCTCTGGTAACCAATCACCATCTGAAAAATCGTCATCTGTGTCGTCCAATTCAGAATCAGATGGCACATTGAAGAATTCTTCAAATTCTTCTGGCTGTAGACGCCGTTCTCGCTGCAAAAAAAAAAAAAAATGAATTTTTCTTTTTTTGTCCGCAGTGCATAGTGCCACTCCAGTGGACACTTATTTGTAAAGTGAAAACGTAAAACATACGAATGCATTTTTCCGAATTTTTACATAGAATGCAGCTAAAACCTATTAGAAATGATGATAAAAAATCTCACCTGTCTAGGGACATTCCTTATTGAAGTTTGGGAAGTGTTCCTTGGCGATTTTTGGTGAGAGCACGAAGGTTCTTCAGCCATTTTTCAAAGTTTCGATTTTTGACACTTTCTTTTTTTAATACACGATGGCAGCACCTATACATTAATAGTATTATCTGATAGCTGTGTAGAAACTGATGACGTGGAGTTTTAAGGCGGAGTTGCTTCTACACAGCAGCAAATAATAGCTGTCCACTGTAGTGGCAATATGCATGGAAGGGTTAATAATGGCGGCTGTTGTGGGTACAAAAATGAGTAAAGTTTGTAGAGATATGGCTCCAGCTTGACCAAAAAGAAAGATTAAAAAAAAGGTTAACAACAAGTATTGTTATGTCCTTCAATGCACATCGAGACATTCAAAGGAAGATGGAATTTATATACATCATTTCCCAAAAGACAAAAAATTAAGAGAAGAGTGGGCAGTTAGATTGAAGTTAGGTAAACAAATCAAATTTACATCATTCGATAAATCAAATAATAAATTCTGAGCATAAACGCGACAGGGCTGATCGATGATCTGAGAAAATTAAGGTCACTATTCCGGACTTTAACCATATAGAATACAGTAATTATTAAATTAAATAAGGAGGCAATAAAATATAAAATGGTAAATAGGTTGTTGTCAGTTGGTCATGTCATTATCCAAAGTCCTTTCCAGTTTCTCATCACTCGCTTCTCAGGTTGGTCAGGTTATAAATAGTGTAATAATAATAATACAGTGCAATAATTATTATTTAGTGAACCATAACAATCTGTTTAAACAACGAAAGTTTTCTTACCTGTTGACATAAATTAATGTTGCTAACACGTGCTTGCATTGTCCTGATAACCCAGCTTTGCAGGAACATGTGGCACGATTTTTTTCTTTATCATTTTTCAAACATAGCTCCATGGTGATTTCATGTGGTTTTCCATTTATGTTAGTAGTTTGAAGGCAAAGAGACACGATCTTAGTCATTTCTGGCGATTCTGCAGTTTTCCCACAGCATATTAAATGCTTTCCATTAACAAGTGCCTCTCCTTCCTTAGTTCCCCTTTTTTTTTTTCCAATGAAATCAATAATATCTGTTAATTCTAGAGTTAACTGCATGATTGTTGACTGTGACTGCTGACTATATCTAGTTCGTGTACTATTGCTAAGACATGTATTCAGAAAGTGTGCCCGTTACGCCCGCCATCTTGTGACGTCTTGACATGACAGGTGCTGCCCTCATCGGCCGTGGCGCTTGTGAATATGCTGTATAATTAATCTGTAACACATGGTAATTTCTTTGTCAATTTCATCAGGACAGTATTTCGATGCTGTTTGGAACCAGAGACCGTCAATATTGATGGTCTCTATTTAAAGTAGTGATCTTTGGGAGGAGTTACTTTTGTATTAAATGTTGGTGACGAGAATTTCAAATAAAAAGTGAATTAATTGATTGTATAATGAACTGGTACTGTATATGCAAAATAATTGATGTATATTACACTGTAATTTCATCGGGACAAAACCCTCTCCAACTTGTGGATGAACAAATTCACTCTTTGGATATTGAATTAATTTATGTATGTTGTTTTTAAATCAATGTTGTCTTGTACCGAACACCACATATAATAAATAAAAAAAGAATAAGCATTATGGATGTAAACAATCCAGAAGGAGAGTTTTCTCCGATGGGAGTTGGAGTTTTTGTCCGGACCCCCCCCCTCCCCCACCTAAAATTTCGTTACGTTCGCATTTTTTTTTTGGCGACGGGAAATTCAAATGAAAAGTGAAATAATGTAATATCAAGAACAGATGAAGGTACGCTTATCATTTGTTCTTCATCTGTTCTTGGTAATATATAATGAACTATACAGGGTAATTAAAGTTCTGTGATGTATATTATACGCTAATTTCGTTTGAAGTTCATCAGAACAGAGAATTAACTTCAAAGCAATTCAAATGTTGAGAGTTACATTCATATTTTTTTTGGCAATGGGAAATTCAAATAAAAAGTCGTATAATGAACTTCAAACAAAATTAGCGTATAATATACACTGGACTTTAATTACCCTGTATTTACAATGTATAGTTCATTATATATTACATTAATTCACTTTTCGTTTGAATTTCCCATCGCCAAAAAAAAAAAAAAAATGAATGTAACTCCTCCTCAATATGAACAGGATGCCACTTTATCACATCGAAACAATGTTGTTGGCCTTCATATTTGAGAAGTTACATTCGTATTTTATTGGCAATGGGAAATTCAAATGAAAAGTGAAATAATGTAATATATAATGAACTATACATTGTAAATACAGGGTAATTAAAGTTCTGTGATGTATATTATATGCTAATTTCGTTTGAAGTTCATTATACGACTTTTCATTTGAATTTCCCGTCGCCAAAAAAAAAATACGAATGTAACTTCTCAACCCATGAAGGGCAACTAACACATTAGATAGTTAAGCCGCACAGGCATATTTTATAACTTTTTTAATGGATACGCCGCGGCGTTATTACCGTAAATTACGGTACTTTTTTTTTTTCGTTGTCGTCAAACGAAAATGCTTGAAAAAATTCATAGCAAATTCATAGCAAAATAAATAATTGGACAAAATATTAGCACATTTCAATTATATTTGTATCAATTATTCAAATTTTTCTCTGAGCAGCTAGACCGAAGTATTAGCAACCAGAGGTAAGGAGGGTAGATAGAACAGATAAATTAGAAGTTAACGAGCAGAATATTTGCTTACAGAATTTTCATTGTGAATTCTATTTATCGCACATCAATTAGAAGTGCTTGTTTCAATATGGATGGCAAAAATGACTTGACTGATCGGGTAAAAGGTCAAATTGGCGCATGGACTAATAAAGTAGTGTCACAAAGTGAAATGAGCCGTCGATTAAGTATAAACAAGTCTACAATTAGTAGATACATCAATGGAAAGCATTCAGCCAAAGGGAAACAAAATTCGGGAAGGAGAAGTAAAATTACATCCAGAGAAAAGAGACGAAGCTTTAAGATGGCTACAAAGGATCATTTATCAAGTTGCCAAATCTCAATGGAACTGCAAGGAAAAGCATCAAAGTCTACCATTCTAAGGATTTTGCATGGTTCTGGCAATGCAAACTTCGTGAAAATGAAGTGTCAAACCTCATCTGCAACAACAACATAAAACAAGCCCGATTAGGTTGGTCCAAGAA
This sequence comes from Rhysida immarginata, assembly GCA_023313115.1. Lineage (NCBI taxonomy): Eukaryota > Metazoa > Arthropoda > Chilopoda > Scolopendromorpha > Scolopendridae > Rhysida > Rhysida immarginata. The sequence continues at coordinate 184,089 of JAHWFO010047322.1, read as the reverse complement.
GTATATGACATTTGATAAGGAGTAGCTAAGTGTCATTTTTAGTGACGAAAAAAAGTTTCACTTGGATGGTCCGGACGGTCAGAAATACAATTGGCATGCTATACGAGGTGAAACAATTACTTTCTCTAAAAGAGTGCAAGGATGCAATTCTGTAATGGTATTGCTCATGATGGAAAAACAAATTTCGCAGTAATCGCTCTGAAAGTTATCAAGCAGTGTTAAACACTTATCTCTGCACACATGCAACAACAATAGCTGACTAAAATTTCTTATTCCAAAAAGACAACATGCCCATTCATGTTTCCAAGTCGACGTTAGCCTGGTTTTAAGACAGGAACATTGACTTTGCTAGACTGGCCTACACTTAGCCCAGACATAAACCCCCTTGAAAACCTTTGGGGTATAATGGTTAGGGATGTTTACAAGAATGAAAAACACTATTCATGAGTTGCTGAATTGCAACAAGCCATTCAACAAGCTTGGAAAAACATTCCTCAAAAAACATACCAATCCCTCGTAAAGTCCATGAGAAATCGTGTATTTGATGTAATTCGTCTAAATGGACAATTCATTGGACGTTAAATTGCTATCAAAAAAAAAAAAAAAAAAAAACTTTATAAAATCACGTTGCTAATATTCTGATCCAGGTGTTTTTAGAAAATATCTAATAAATACTGAATTAATAATCAGAACATGATAATATTTTGTTAAATTGTTTCCTATGTCATTATAATTTACTATAAATTTTGATAAATTTTTATTTTTAATGAGTACGGAATAAATCGAACTTTTTGCCGGTTGCTAACTATTTGGTCCGCACTTTGGCTCAATAATTGTCACCCTGTATTTATATTGGTATTTGAATAATGTGACAATGTTCTTACATCGTCTTGATCAGATTGAAATATATTTTTCTTTGGGATTTACATAATTAAAAGTCTTTAAGCCTAAATTTAAATTACATTTAAAAAATTCATCGTAAGTAAATTTATTAAATTCTTCCATAGGACCTTTGGCTCTATGAAGAACAAGAAGTTGATGCTCGAGATTCTGATAAAGATTTACAACTTTTCAAGCAGACGTGTGAAGAGATAAGCAAATTAATGGATGAAATCTTAGTTTTGAAAACTCAAAAGAAGGTAATTAGATATACAAGGTAACCATAAAATATGTGTACCATAACAGCCATAAAAGAAAAATCTGTGGATAAACAAATAACCAGAACTCGAATTACCTCTTAGTCCACATTAAACTAAAGAACAAACACTATTTTTTTCGATCACACTTGTACAGTCGAACCCTGATAACTCAAATCGTCAGTGGACCACATAAAAATTTTGACTTACCAGGTTTTTGAGTTAACCAGTAAGTCAAAAACGAGGCTACATGACCACTACAAAGATTACATGATACAATATTTCTATGAATTTGATTAGTTTTAATGAGATCTGTATACAAATACAGTATGGATCCATAAAATACGGTCCGTTCCAACACAAAATCAAATCCAATGCACGGCATTTGGCATGGCTTCCTAATTTTACTTCCGTTACTTTTACATCAACAAAGCAATGAGACAGTGAAGTTTCGAAATCAAAATGGCAATGGCCAATCATAAGTGTATGACTGCTTCTAAACACTCATTTGCGATCATTCATGTAATGAACTTTATGGTGTACATGAACACTTCCTCTAAAAATGAACGCGCAATCATCATCAATTGCTACATCTAAATATTCTCCCATTGAACGACCGCAATCAACAAGTTCGATTCGCAATTTTGTGTTTGTGCTAAGTTTTGATTTTCATGATGGCTGCTAGTGACAGCGAAAGATTCCTGCATTGTTTTCTTTGTCATGTGGATGTAAAAATTAAAGTTGAAAAATGAAATAAAGTTTCAACAGGCAAAGCTTGTTTTTTTATGATAAGTTTTCCTTAAATTTAGGAATACCTATTCACAAAAATCAAAATTTCTTTGAGTTATCCGGGATTTATTAAAAAATTTGTTTGAGTTAATGAGTGAATTTTCTATTGAATTAAATGCTCTGGGGGATGAGACTTAGAATATCATTTGAGTTAACCGAGAATTTGAGTTATCAGAGTTTGAGTTATTTGGGTTTGACTGTAATTGAAAGAAGCGTTTATAGGATTTACTTCTTTAGTTTAATGTGGACTAAGGAGTTTGCTCCAACAAGCGATCATGAGAATTGTCAATCATTGTGTTACCATGGAAATCAGCTAGTAAAATTAGCCATTTTTAGTTTTCTTGGGTGCGTGGCTTGCGCGTGCGCTATGGTTGCCTCCGACAGGCAGAAGCGTTTCCAGTTGGAGCCATGAGCGGGTAAATCGCCCTGCTCCCAACCAAGTGTGCATGCGCGTGGACTTTGAAGTTTTCATTATTTTTCGTAATGCAGAGTCTCCCAAAATTGACTATCTCTATTTCCGTGAAATAGGGCGAATTTTAACAAAAAATTCAATTATAACACTAAAAACAGATTTATAATTTTACGTTTCAAAAGTTTCAAATTGATCGTTACGAAACACATTTTGAAGCATTTTAGGAGTTATAAAAAATTGTCATAAAAAATGTATGGACAAAATCAAAAATGTATACTTTATAACATATTTAACATGAACAACAAATAAAATTGAGCGTTTAAAAAAATTATACGGTTTCAATGAAATAGATAATTAATACAGTATTAAATAATTTCTATAAAGCAAAAAGGGGTAATTCAGTAAATTTTAAAAACCTAACATTTAAGCACTGTTTATTTATTAGTATAAACAGATTATTAATAAATTTTAAAAAAAGGTTAAACATTAAAAGATTCATGGATACAAATGGTTTCGGCGTTCTTCGTCCACGTACTGCGGTGATGATCGATTGTATTGTTCAGGTAAAATCTGACGGAGTTTGAAGAAAACTTCAAAGTCCACACGCATGCACACTTGGTCGGGAGCAGGGCGATTTATCCGCTCGTGTTGGAGCCATCCCAGCTTATCTGCTGTTTCTCCCAGCCAGCCGCATATAAACGTTGGGTCGTGTAGCATTGTGTACAACTTAAACGATTTAAAATAGCTGATGCATTGAAGACACATAAAGAAGTCATAGTTTCCAATGGTTGGGAGAAACTGTTAAAGTCCCAGGTGAATGAACAAATCATCCTATACCGAAAGCAAGCTAAACCACAGCAGAAATCAGCTTCGGAACTTAACAAATAAATTATAAATCAAAATTCCTAATACAGGGTGTAAATGGACGACGTTTCACAAATTTAAGGATATGTAGAGGATGAAACTCTGTGCAAAAAAGTCTAGTCGCTTTTTTCGATCTGTGGCTCTGTTAAAAAGTTATAGCGCTTTAAAGTTCGGGTTCAGTAAGGAATATCGGTATTGGTATTGGCCAGGGTGATTCTAAAAGGTCGTGCCCAAATGAAAAGGCAGGTAGAGGGTGAAATTCTGAGCAAAAAAGTCTAGTCGGGTTTTTCGATCTGAGGCTCCGTTAAAAAGTTAAAGCGCTTTAAAGTTTCATGACATCACTTCAGGAAATCTATCTTGGTACAAACGCTGAGCAATTTTTAATTTAGCGCTATAACGTTTTAACGGAGCCTCAGATCGAAAAACGCGACGAGACTTTTTTTGCTCAGAATTTCACCCTCTACCTGCCTTTTCATTTGGGCACGACCTTTTAGAATCACCCTGGCCAATACCGATACCGAACTTTAAAGCACTATAACTTTTTAACGGAGCCACAGATCGAAAAACGCGACTAGACTTTTTTGCTCAGAGTTTCATCCTCTACATATCCTTAAATTTGTGAAACGTCGTCCATTTACACACTGTATACAATAAAAATTACATAAGATGTTTGTTATACATCATAAGTTTTATGTAATTTTTTTGTACCGTATATAAAGAATTTGTTTTGAAATAACCATGTTGTCACATTGATTTAATTATCTTGTTCATTTTAATTTTATGTATTTACGAAATAATGATTATCTTATAAAAAATGGATTAATATAATCTTAATTTCTGCAAGGAGAACTATACCCATGAAAATAAAAAAAATAGCAATCATTTATTAAACAACAGGCATCGAGGTTGTATTTTATTTGCTGTTATCTTTGCAGTAAATAGCACCCCTTCTCGCGTCGATACAGTGGAAGCACATACATGTATTTATGAATTTCAATCAGCTTTAGAAATTGTCGGTCCAGTCAAAGTCAAGTCAGCTCAAGACTTTATATGAGTACAAATGGACAGTTTCGTGATATATTTTTTCCTAGATGACTAAAAAACTTCACTGAAAAGGCTCGAAGAAACATCGTCGCTGATGCTTCGCTAAACAAGATGCCATGTTCGAGAGCCTTTCAACCAGAGACAGTCGGAGAAGGAGACCGCCCAATTTATTATTTTTTGTGTAACCACTTCCTGTTTTAGAGCTTAGGCAACATTATCCAGGTGGCACTTTTAAGTTGCGAATTTACAGGTTTTGTTTCGATTTAAACCAGAGACTGTTTCTTCGACTGTCTCCGATTTAAACGCTGCGTGAAAACGAGAGATGGCCGACAGCATTCTCGCCACTATCTTGATACTCCAACTCAACACTCTATATCTACTTAATTCCACAAAACCAAAGTAATAACCAAAACACTATTTCTACACTCACCAACAACTCCTATATTAACTTAAACTCAAAATTTCCACCACCAAAAATCCCTATGCATATATCCAGTATCCACTATTAAACACTCAAATCTCTCTAACAACGCCCCAAAACAACACTCATACAACTAACCTAAACACACAATGCAAACATTACCAACCACCAATTCAAACAACAGGCGAGCCACTGGGACAGAGCCACCGCCTACGCCCATTTGCGCGGCGAAAGTCCTGCCCCGCAATCAACCCATAATTCCCTCATCCCTCAACAGGACCTAATTCCCCTATTATTCTCCCCATCTCAACCAACCGCTTTTTTATCCCTAGAAAATGCAGGACCCACGACAATCTTCCTTAAAAGTGTGACGCAGCCGCAGTCCCAACATCCACATATTCCCAGACCTTTTACCCCCCTTCACAAATATACAACTTCTATAACCTCTATAAACCAGTTCACAATTATATTATCATACTCAATACTCAACTTCACTACCTACAGTCACACAACAACATAAACATCCACTTGCCATGAACACTCCGTACTTAACCCACGCCTAAGCTCTCGAGCCTCGATAGTCCGGAAAATCCGGATTGCTGGTCCCTGTTCGGGCGCCAGTGTGATGGACCCACCCTCCAGGTAATGCACATGAGTGCATATATTAATAACAACACTGGAGAGTGAGGCTATCAAGGGTTCGGGACCAGTGATTGTGACTACGAGAGCTTAGGTTAAGTTCACTTTTATTCATATTTTCTTTTCTCACATACATTAGATTGCATAAATACATATATCTTATGATAATATTTCTAGGGGCCCATAAGCACGATCAAGAGCAACGTTAGCATGCATTATATCCTACCATTACTTAGTCCTAAAACGGAATCGTGTACACTTCAACTACCTGGGACTTGAATCCGAGTTAGTATACCATTATTATTGAGCAACTGGATTCTGAATAAAGGGGAGGGCTAACGCTCACTCCACGCGGTGAGATCAAGTTTTTGATTTTTAAGATCGTCACTGGCAAGCTCAAGAGACATTCAGTGTTTATTTTCGCTACATGTGTTTTTAAAATCTCACTGTGCGTACACTGGGCTCGAGATTACTGCTCTCTTTTACTTCCGTTGCTATGGCTATCTCCTCAGATTCAACAAGAGCGTTCATAGGCATAATTGTATTAAACTACGTACAAGTTTTTCCTTTTACAAAAACAGTGGTTAATCACATTATACTATGACAGAAGGAGAGTTTGCAGTGCTCTAAAAGAACAAGATTATCTTCAAGTTTTTTTTGTTATGACGGTTCAAAGTCAACTCGTGGGGCGTGGTTTAAATGTTTCGTTTTAGTTCACGTGTTTTCCGGTGGGAGGATCCGTATTCACGTCTAGTTCGAACATTTAATATTCGCTCAACACGTAGCTCTTTGCGTCGATAAACAAAATTGAAAAGATACCACTCACTGGGATTCCTGTCGCTGACATGTTACAACGTCAACCAGGTCAGCCATATGATTAAACTCTGTACTTTATACAACAGGCGAAGTCATCACTCTTCCTTAACCACGGCGTCAGACATCGTTGCATCTCCATTTCGCCTGATCTTCTTTTGCTTCGCTGGCCCTCGTAATCCAACTTGACAACTTATTTAGCTCAAAATTACACCAGGACAATTGAAATTTATACTCATTAACTGTGCACTAAGTATAATTAATTTTAAAGAATAAAATAGAATAAAAGAACAACAACTGTTCCAGCTCGAACCTCTGAACATTTTGTTCGAACATGGAGGCTACAGCCTCACGTCCACACTGCTCAGAAGCTGACGCTAGAATGCCAATTTCACATAAACAAATAAACTTCAAAAACACGCACAACAAACAACATTCACTCACAAGCACTTATTCTCCAAAATTCACACAACAATACTCTATCGGAGGCTGCGTTTGTTAGCATCGTTTTCGTTTTTACGCAGCCTCCAACAGAGCACGAAACACTCACACTTCTCGCAAAAATATAAACAACAACAACAGCTACAACAATACGGATATGCCCAAACAACAAATAAATATGCAAAACCATTTTATAAGCACTTTATTTACTCAAAAACATCCCGTTTACGGACTAACTCACTGCTTTTCAATACGACTAATACACACAAGACAAACGCTCCAAACGCACTTGAATCCTCTTACTACATGACAATAACACACATAAAGCCAAACTCTAAACATACAGATAAGACCTTTTAATTTTTATATAAACAGCCCCTCCGCCGGACACACGTGACTACCAGCTCACCTGGTACGTCACATGCGCCCGATGAAAGACCTCTTAAATACCCTGTAAAGGGTCATTTTCGAGAAACATATCGCTTAATCCTAAAAACATTTTCACCAATACCCTGTAATTTTTTTCTCAAAAACAAAATACCAAAACTATACAAAATAAACAACATACCTACGCACCCCCCGTTATATCTTAACTAAACAACAACAACATGAACAATAACATAAATAGCATTATTATTCTTCATTTACTCATTACAAACTCACATTCACGCCTATCGAATCACATTCACCACTCCAAATTACACCGGCCAGACGCTCCTCCTGTTCCTATCTTCGCCACTAATATACCACATCATCCGAATTATTTTAACACTCCCTATCATATTAATTCCCCAAAAGCCAAAATAAAATCCAAAACACCATTTACTACTATTAATACCCAAATTCACCTTATCTTCCCACTTAAATTCTCCAATACGCCTACAAATCCCTATACATCAAACTAGAAACCGCTATAATACAACTCCAGTTCCCTTAACACGACCCCAAACCAAAAAAAAAACCAAAAAAAAAAAAAACGACAACACTCACACACCTAAATATTCTATCCATTAAACAACAATAACACAACATAAAACCCAACCAACAACATACATACATCCCGTTCACAACTACATCACTACTCACACACCTGCTGTAACAAAAAGAACAAAGCAAAACACATATGCTTTCCATCCATCCTACTGTCTCAACCAAATAACACGAAACCACCACATAACCACCAACAAATCTTTTCCTTTGAGTGCCTAGTTTGCTCTCCTCTACTCTAAACAACCCTAAATGGGTAGTAAACTTTGTGCGGCAAAGTATTGTAACAATCGTTATGGTGAAAAGGAACTTTCTTTTTTTTTGATTTCCATTAGAGGAAGAAAGGTGAGTGAGAATTTAATTTTTTAAATTACATAAGCACAGATTGAGTAGCCTTCCCTAATTTTCTCAGATGATATTGGTCTGTCCTGTCGCATTCATGCTCTAATTTTATTAGAGTGTGATCTCTACGTAATAAGTAAATGATTTACCATGTTTTTTTAGAAATTAATTGTTTGAGAAATTCATGCGGGAAAAAATCACGTAAGTCCCGTGATGGTGAATATAGGTAACAGATGGCCATAGAGACATTAATGCAAATGATAAAGAGAAATATGCTACATAAATAACAGAAGTAAATTCAGAGCATGAATTAGACATCATCCGAGAACATTAGGAAATGAATCTCTGGACTTTTAGGTTGAATGAACCTATCCAATGCATACCCTCTTTTCCCCAGCGGCGCGATTCCGACTAGGCAGTCTTAGCATAACCCTCTCCGGCGCAACATTCGCCACCTCCTCGACCTCGCTAGTAACTCCTGTGACTCCTGCATTGCTCCTGTCCTCCATTACCCTCTCCACGGACATTACATGGGTTCCCATCGCATCCTGCTCCCAGGTACAACAACCGTCCACACCCCTCATCTGTTCCACAAATTTATACAGACCAGCAATGAGCACCTCGAGCCTTTGTATAGCCTCCCCACAACCACATATTGACGGAGGAGCCCCACTAGCTGCCTCCTAACACGAAACTCCACGTCTCCATAACCCTGTTCCAAACGCGTACGTGATGGCGCATCTTCTTCAACGTCGAATATTGACCATTCCGTCACGCGCTTGGTACTCGTAACACCCATTGTCTCCTGAGTCGCCACAGGGGGCGCAACACCCCCAATATCGGGCTTGACACCTCTCAGTAGCTTGCAGGACTAAAATTCAGTAACCTAAAATAACTCCCCAACATACATACTTAAACTCCTTTACTACACACTACTCACAACTTCTGTGTTGCCTCACATACACCTTTACTTGTCTCTGTGCCAAGGCCTCCCTCGAAAATCCGGAAATTCCAGATTCCAGGTCCCTGTTCGGGCGCCAAATGTGACCTGTTCAATACGTTATTAAACCCAGCAACCAAAGAGATAGACTGGTCAGGGGTTTGGGACCTGGACTAATCGGAGGAAAGACTTGACACAGAAGACAATAGCTCATTCAAAAACATTTATTTTAACCTTTAAAATACACAAATTAACATACAAGTTGGTGCTAAATCAGGCACGCAGGGTCGGTGACCTGAGGGGCCCCTTAAACGACACGCTAAATCTACCTTAACCTACGACTTAAATGCAACATAAAACGTTTCATTCCCGTTCAGAGCATCAGTTCACTTTCACATAATTGTGCACTAGACTAATGCTTAAAATCGGAATAAGAAAGACGACTGGTGCTGTGGAGGCTCACTCAACCACAGAGCAACCTGCAACAGGGACTCAGCACAAATATTCCAAGAACCACGCATCAAAAGCGCAATGTGCTCTTTTTATCACATAGGTAGGAGGAAGAGCACCGAAACCTCCCCTTGGTGAGCCCCTCGATGCAGTCACGTGCTCCGGCGGGATGCCACCAGCAGCTGCAATAATCAGCGTTTTCATCTATGCAGCATGCGCTGTATTGCGTTTTGCCATCACTCTTAGGGCAACCAATTTCCTTTTATTGTCTGTGCACACAGTCCACGTACTGATGCTGCCTGCTAGTATCTTAACTTATGCCAATAAACTTTTAAAACTACGATACATAAGTTCCTGGCCGATACAATAGTCAATGACGCAACCCCTTTGCAAAGCAGCTAGTCGCCGCTACTATGTACGCAGAATACGGAACATAGAACAAGTCTGACGCTAACTGTTTCTCTAACGTTAACATGGGCTTTAAATTGTCGTCTACAGGTTCCTTGGGACATTAAATTGATGCACTAAGGGTAAGAGATATATGGGAGCAATCACACTACGGCAAAACAAATTGTTCGCAGTTCTTTGCTTTTAGATCCCTCCGCGCGGCAAAGAATATTCAAAATAGTTACTCACCAAATACGTCTTTTCACCATGGAATTACCAGACACTTTTCTACGCTCTGCCATGACGTTTTCAGGGTCAATATTCGCTTCATACAGGCTTATTTAAAAGTCAATCAGTATGTTCGAAAGCATACCGCCATTACTCACTCAGGGAGGCAGCTTGCCCACTCATTCACCCGAAGGGAGGTAGGTTGCCCACCATTCACCCGACTGTGCGCACGATTTGTGCCTTCGTTGACAAAAGAAATCCAAAAACTACAATTATAATTGTCAAATATACAAAAGCAACATTTAGTAACAAATATAAAGTGCATAAAATTGCATATCAGCTTACTTTAGAGCCACATGCATTGCTTTCTTCAGCTGCAAAACCCAGGACGCCGCCAGTTCTCCCCGCAAGTCTGCTGCAAAAGATATTTAAATTTTACGAACAAAAAGAGAAACCCCAAATATAGCGTAGCAATTGCCTGCTGGAAGCCGAGAAGATCAAACAGCAGACTGGAAACAATACAGGTTTCCAACAAACAAAAGAAAAAGACCGACACTGCATTACTATCGGCAACAAACAATTCACACCAAAACAAAAAAATAATTTAATAAAACGCAATAATTCACTATAAACCCCTTTAATCCGACACAACAGCAAATTCACTTACAATCCAACTTACGCAAACTCACACTTCACCCAAACGTTTTCATCGCAACAAACACAACACAAACGATCTAACCAAACACAACTCCACCCCCCCAAAACTCTAGTTTTTCGCTTTCTTTTCGTTCGCAGTACTGTTCCCGCCGGGCATATGCAACACTCTAAACTGACATAGAATGTCACAGTTTAATATTTAAGTTTAATATGTATACAGTGCAATCATGACATAATGAGTGCCTGTATTGTTTTTTATTGTTATCGTTGTTAATTGTCGTACGCAGTTGTTGTTAATTTGATCGTCAATGCTAGGAAAGTTTATGATTAGCCAGCGTAATGTATTGTTGTAAACGCTTTGCCGAGATACAAACATAGCCGACGTAGGCTTCCAAGGTCTTTTTTGGTTTTGTAGTTACCATATATTATAACAGTTAAAACGCTTATTTTTTTTAAATAAAGACTAAAAAGAATAAAATGTATAAAAAAAAAATTTTAAAGCGCACGCTTTCACCTTAACAGTCTTAATGCCACGCCATTTTTTGAAGGAAAAAGTGATTTCTGTGATAACTTGGGAAACCTTTTTTTGTAAATTAATAAATGGTCCTTTTGTTTAGAAAATTTTTGTCTGTTTATAGCATTTATTTCATTTTCATATTATATATTTCAATTTTTTTGAAAAATTAATGGAAATCGTTAAATAATGTCACAGAAATGAAATAAGCAGTTTCCAAATTTTTTTAGAACTTATACATGAAAGTTCACGAAAAATGAAAATAGTCACATTTTTGGTGGCTTTATTCATGGCAGAAGGGTGAAGAATTTTTAAAATACGTTTGTAAATTATTTTTCTTTGAATTTTCATTTGAATTTATGTCAAATTGTTATTTGAGCTCGCTAACGTAAACACGTCATTTGATAGCATCAAACAGCTATCGCGTGCATTAACCCCGTGACTAGCTCCCCCTATTACGAGCAACGGCACGAAGTTCAATTTTCCTTTATTCTCTCTAATGAGGTTGATGACGTAATGCAATGAAGCAGCCAAAAGTGATGTAGCGACAGGAGGAAGACGATTGCAAGAGCTCGGTTTTTTATTGAAATACTATAACATTTTCTAATTCCATTTAAAAATAATTGAGACATCGAAAGCAAGAGTATCTTCTGCTGTGTTTTGAATTGTTTTTTCCCGTTCTGGACGGTGGTAATGTGTAATGGAGGTGTCAGT
>JAHWFO010047322.1:152262-164606 GCA_023313115.1 Rhysida immarginata | reverse complement strand
AACACGTAAATAGGCACTGAATTTTTAATAGGCAGTATTTTTATTACGGTTAGGGTTAATTACACTGATTAATTATTCAAACTTTGAAAATAATTAAGAATCGTTGTCTGGTGCATATTTGCAGTTACGTCATTATTTAAATAGTTTGAGAAGTCAAAAAACTGTCAAAAATATGGTCTGGTACATTTTTAGTTGCGTACAAATGATTTTTTAAAATTTCTAAGGAGCTTTTTATTTAAAAGTCGTATTTTCCAATTCCTCGTCATTGTCATCTTCATGGTCTTCTTCGACGCCATCTTTGATAAGATCGCAAATTTCGTGATCATCCAAGGTCGGACACGTTAACACATTCACATCGATATTAACGAAGTCAGAGAAATTTGATTGAAAGTTCAGCTTGCTTTTCAGGATTTCCCATTCTTCGAATCCCTCAAATTCGCTATCATCATCATCTTCGGGTGGGACTACAAGTTCGGTTTCATTTCCATTATTTAAAGCAAAACCTGGCTTTTCTGAAACACTTTGCAGTTGTTTCTGGGGCCACATTTCTCCATACTGTACATGCGTTGGTTATGGCATCCAAAAGATTAAATTTGGATGCCGTTTTCCCTTCATCCATAGCTTGTAGCATGGTTCTAACCAAAATTTTTCTGAAATGTACATTAACGTTTTGTATAATTCCTAAATCCATGGGCTGATAATGTGAAGTAGTATTCGGAGGGAAAAAAACAACTTTTATATTAGAAATTGTTTTTGGTACAATATGGGGCGTACAGTTGTCCACAAAAAGAAGAATCCTTCGATTTTGGATTTTAAGGGACAAATCCCATTTCAGAAGCCACTTCGCAAAAATCTCGAATGTCATCCAAGCACGTTTGTTGAACAAATAGTCGCATGGCAACGAACTTACGTTCTTGAAACAACTAGGCTTAGCAAATTTACCAATTACCAGCGGCTTCTTCTTTTCCGACCCATCCATGTTGCTATACAGCATGAGCGTAAATCGCTCCATGGCAGGCCTCACCTTTAAAAGTGTAAGTTTGATCCGGCATTGAATTAAAAAAAAAACCGGTCTCGTCCGCGTTGAAAATGTCCTTCGGAGCATAATTTGTGACATGCATTGGTAGTATCGTCTTGCGCCAATCTGACACCACTTCGGTGTTGACAACATTTGCCTCGCCTGTAATTTTTCGAAACGATAATCCTTTACTTTGCTTAAAACATTCTAGCCATCCATTCAAACAGCGGAAATCCTTGACTTTGAGAATGGCAGCAAGCTGTTCTGCTTTCTCTTTTAACACGCTGCCATTTACAGGAATGTTTTTGTCCCTGGCTTGGGTAAACCATTTAAAAAGCACCTCTTCCACTTCTTCTTGTTCAGCATGACGAACATATTTCCGTTTAATATTAGATGAGGATGCAATTGCACTTTCAATTTTCGTCCTCTGACCGATGATGGTGCTCAAAGTTGAAAATGGAAGGTTGAATTTTTTGGCTATGTCAGCTTTCTTCACACAAGGATTTTTTAATTCATCAAGAATTTCCATTTTCGTTTCTAATGTAAGCGCAGATCGCTTTCTCTTACCGGAACATGCCATTTTAAATGATTGGTTAGTGCTTCCCTCTACCGTGAAAAAAAAACAAACAAAAGTTAGTGTTGTTTTTGAAACGCGATAGGGAAATACGAAAACAAATGAACCGGCCCTTAGGAACGCGGTAGGAAAATACGGAATAGGGTACTTACATATTCGTCTTAACAGTCGCACTTCTGTATGCTTGGTTGGCAGCAGTGAAAAATTACACTGTACGTACGTTACTGACAAATGCGTTAACTATGAAATCAATAAATTGATGTGTACATAAATGATTACGTACTATTAATTTAAATGCTTAAAAATCTAACACATTGAAAGTAGATTTAGGGAATGCCATTTACAGAAATACGAAATGGAGGCTACTTACATAATCATCTTAACAGTTGCAGTTCTGTATGCTTGGTCGGCAGAAGCGAAAAATTACATGGTACGTACATTACTGACAAATGCGTTAACTATGAAATCAATAAATTGATATGTACATAAATGATTACGTACTATTCATTTAAATGCTTAAAAATCTAACACATTGAAAGTAGATTTAGGGAAATACGAAATGGGGGTACTTACATACAGACGCAGTCCTGGATTCTTGATCGGCAATCACAGTGTATAGTGTCCTGGCGAAATCGAGAGTCGAGAGTCCTGATGAAAAGTGAAACCATATGACTGCCATAGCAAAAGCGACCCCTTTATATATTCCCTGGTACCGCGATGCTGCACCAACGATCGTTGAGTATCCTGATTGGTCAGAGCAAGAGCGACCATTGCGCCCTCTGTTGGTGACGGCGGAAACTAGTCCAGTTAATCATCGATCACAACGGCCATAACATAGCCAAATGGACAAGATGCAAGCGGACAAAATACAACCGGACAAAAACATGCAACCAGGCCGCTCATGCAAAAAATTTTCACTTTTTCAGTAAAAATCTTTACTACAAATTACAACTTGTAACTTCGTAAAATTCGAATTTCGTTGTAAAAACACTTCGTAAAACTTAAAGTTTATTATATGGAAATTAATAGTAGGGGGTCGGGATTTCAGATTTACTTCGTAAAATGCGAGTTCGTAAAAACGAGGTTCTACTGTATAACCAGGTGTCAGCTCTGGAACGGCAGCTGGTGGTGGTGGTAAAGTTACCTGGCACCCCACAGGTTGATGATGGTGGCTGTAGAGATCCCCGATGGGTTGGTCCTTTCATGGTCTGCACGAGACGACCGTGGGTGGATCCAAGTAGCAGGCCTTAAATTTGGGGATACTCACTGGGTCTGAGAGGGCCAAGCCTGGTGACATGTATGCCTGTTGACCAGTATGCCTGCATGGAGGTCGGCACGATGACCGTCAGTGCTAGCAGGTCTGCTGAGACGCAGTATGAAGCGTTGGGGGTTCAGTCAGCGGGTGTCCAGGTGGAAATGGATGAGTCTTGTCCCGGGGAGTGGTTGGTAGAAGTACATGATTTCGGGACTATGACTGAAGCTGGGAACTTGGTGGGGAAATGGAATTATGGTACCCATGAATCAGTAGATGCAGTAGCATCGTGTGGAGCTCTCTACGGTGGGAGTGCACGGATGCCCGAGCATGAGCTCAAAGGCAGGTGTAGAGCATCAGGGAATAAAATGAAGGGACATAGTGGGACTGGTGCGTCAATAAATAAGCATAAAGATATAGCCAAGGACAAGTTGGTGAATGAGATGGAAAAACAGGGTAGAGGGTTTGACAGGGGTGGTCGCAATTTGGAGCATGGTGTCATGGGTGATGCCAAATTGACCACCAGACTGCAGTTACACCCTGTGTCGGGGGCACTGGCAAATTTGGTACACAAACGGTTGGATGCAACTGAGGCCGGTAATTGTCAGTTAGGGGTGTTACATGGGCCTCACGGGAATTATATGTAATTCCTTGTTTCGTTATTTGAAAACTTTTGATATTATTTTTCTTCATTTTAAGCTAGAATATTTTTTTGTTGAGCCTTATTATAAGTTATTTGTTTCGTAATAGTTTGTTTGGTTGCATTCCCATTATTGGTTTATCACAATCGTTGTTGCTTCGTTCGTGATGAAGCAACAGAGATCGCGATTGTTGGGGGCTGACATTGGTTTCTCAGATGAGATTTCCAAGAAGATGGTGTTAGCGTCCCAACAGTTGATTGTTAACATGTGATCTGCTAAGAGACAGAAGTAAAAAAAAAAAAAACTTTTTATGTGTCGAAAAGATTCGATTCAACTTCTGATGGTTGCGCATGTGGCCATATTGGCTAACGGACAGCGTATAACATTCCACGGCCTAGCCTTGGCTTATATAACCATACGATACACAGCAAAGAACTGTTTTATTTATAAACATCCCTGCTGTTAAATAGTTTGAAAGGAAGAATTCTCTTTTAATTTTAACTTTTCATATTGAAAAGAAGTAATATTCTACGTTAGTATCAAACACTCAGAGAGCCACGTCGACGATGTAAGCCTCAGATGAAAGAAGCACCATGTTTCGTTCAGGTATTGCTATGTAAGCAGCCGATAAAATGTTCTAGTGCCAATAGACGACATTGTTCAGTGAGTGAATCTTGTTTTTTTGTTGTTCCCCTAGTTTGTGTACACTACTAGTGAATCTTGAGAACTGTGAGGAGCCGTCTACCAGTGAGCGGTTGCGATGTCAGCTGGCAGTCTCTCGTCCACGCTAAACTGTGCGGGTGGAATGCGGGTTGTTCCACCGTTGTGTGCTGTATGTCTCACAAGAGCAACATAGCGTGCCCGGAAGATAATTGTATCTAGGATTAAGTTGCTAGCTTTTCTAAGTAGCTTGTTTGCATATTTAATCTTGTGGCTGGTAGAGCAAACCCTAGAACACCGAGAATTGGTAGTTGCTGCTTAGTTGGTTTTGCTCGTGAACTGAACGTTGGTTGCATGGTGTTCTTGCAATCTCCTTTGGCAGTGTTCCCCCTGAAAATTTCATCAGCTGAGTGGAAAGCTAAAATAGCCGGATGGACAAAAATTAAAAACAAAATATTATGCAGCGGTGTGCAGTTTTCTGTATATTCAGCTGGGCGATGCGGCCGTTCAAAAGGGCGTGGGGAGAACCCTGTTTGGTATGAAGTGTGCATTCACTGGCAGGCTCTTCACTCGATTGAGCTATTGTGCAGTCTAAGTGAGTGGCACAGGGAGATCTTGAGCATAGGTAAACTGTACGAGGCTACGCACAGGGGTTACGGTGATCCTCCTCGGTCTGTTCCGATAATTGGCCAAGGTGACGTTTTCCAATGTCTGTTTTGGCTGTTAAAAGGCGTGGCCTTCGCACAGCATGCTCGTTGTTGGCACCATCGTGCTGACCCACGCCCTCAGAGCTTTTACTACGAGCGCTGGCACTGCCGAGGCGCGGTAAATTTGAGCCAGTGTTCAGGGACCTCTTGCTCTAGCCGAAGATATAATGTAACATGATTGACTCTTGCAAAGTGTAAGGACTGCATGTTGTCCCTTGAAGCAACAAATGTTTGTTTTGCTGAGTTAATTTGATTGGCTGAGGGGGCCCTCTAGCTCTGGCGTTGTTAATAAATCTTTAGTACAGTTAGTGCTGGCAGTGATAATGATTTTGTTATTTATTTTGTCCCTAATTGAGCATCTGGTAATAAAAGGTTTTTTGTTAAAATATTTAATTGTGTGGAAATCAATGCTTTCGTCTCCTATATCAGTCCCGAACCCTTGGTGATCTCACTCCCCTAGTGTATAAGTCCGTGCTGAATATTGTTGAGCTTATTAGTGAAGGGAGGGGTCGTCACAACCCAAATGATTGAAGCGATTTCATGATTTTTATTGTATGTGTATTACCGTGATTTATGGTAATAACGCTGCAGCAATGGATAGGCTGCAGTGCTGAATTTCATTTTTTTCTAAAATAAAAACGTAAGATTGGCCGCAGCAATATTGAGATGCCACATCCCCCCCTCTTCCCTCTTTATGATAAAAGTGTAAAAATAAAATGAATTGGCTTAATTTAAGAATAGTATATATTTTAATACATTCATTATACATAAAATTTGAATTTGGTTTACAATATTGGCAATACCATAATAGATAAATTAAAATCACTATCCTAATTGAAGCCTTTAAAATCGGAATATTTGTAATCGGAATGAAAATAAAAGATTCAAACATTCTTATTCATTTTCTTTATTTTCATCATTATCGTCAGCAGTAGTTTTGTATAGTCGTAACCACCATTTTACGTATACAGTGGCTATGGTATGGTGAACGAGCTGCTCGAAACTTTGTTGATCAAAGCAGTTTCGAAGTTCAACAAAGTTACTTTTGTATTTGTTTTTGGCGACGGGAAATTCAAATAAAAATGAATGAATTAATGAACTGTACATTGTATATACTATATAATTAAAGTACCGTTATATATATTATATGTTAAATATGTTTTAAGTTCGTCAGCCCGAAGTTCGTTGGAAGAAAATGATCAGTCGTGCAGTATCAGGTTCTGAAGATTGTTTCAATTGTCATGCTTTAAAGAAAAAAAATATCACAAGTTATGCTGCAAAGGCATTTTTTTGTAACTTTTTATAATGCATATGCCGCATTGTTGTTATTACCGTAAATTACAGTGTTTAACATATCGTAAAACGTTACAAGTACTTAGAGCAACTGTCCAAGTTTTTAATCATATTATAGGTACACAATATGTGTCTTTAGTGTCCCTACAGATATAAAGTCCGTAATTGAGTTCATCCCATACTCGATAAAGTAGTTCTGGCAGATCACCTACTAATGACAGCACAAATATTGAGTCAGTCACATACACCCATAAAAAAGAAGTCACAAGGGGTTAAGCAGGGGAGCATGGAAGCCATAGCTAACAGATTTCTTGATCATCATTTCCAACACGACTGATCCATCAATTTTGCAAGTGGAAACGTACATCTGCTGGGCATTTAAAAAAAACTTGGTGAATTGTTCTTTGTACTTATAAAGTTTCGTGATGATAATTTAAATAAGACATCTACTATAAAATCGTAAAACTGCTTCAGTCATTTGTGTTCACCCTGTATTATCAATCTTCTTATTGAAAAGGGAAGTTTGTTTCACGATAAAATGAGATTGTATGAGAAATGTTTCATAACAGATAATAGAGATATTCACAGAGAAAGGCCAATGTTTTGTGTATGAAGTAGAACTTCTATAGATGTCATAATGCTAATGAGTTTGACTAACAATTCAAAATTCCTTACTAAAAACAATTTGGAAAATTCATCTTGCAAGCACCATTAGATAATGGAATCATGCATTTGGGAATTACATATATCTGATAGTCTGAAAATTGACCAGGTAATTCTATTATGTGCACCTGATGATAGTAAAAATTAGAAAGTACAGTGATCAAAATGAATAGAAGAGCTCATGAATAATAACAAAAGGGCTTGAAATGTTGAAGAAAATTTTTGCGAAATAGCATAATTATTTCTTCAAGTTGGTAAATTTCTTGAGGAATTTTTGGCTTTGGAACCAGCATAACTTATTCTGGGAGGAAAAGTTATATTAATTTACTTTTAATTATATAGCTATTCCTCATTTTAATTTAGGGATATGCTCCTGTTAAAAAGGAAGTTTGTGTTTGAAAATCCAAATATCATATTATCTCAATTATAAGTTGCACCTTTTTCCAATTTTTTTTTCAAATTTGCTTTCACTAAAATGGATGTGGCTTATACGGTACTGTGTATGTATCATGAATAAATAAAATACAATCCAATTTCTCTCATACTTCAAAACATGCCTGCATATCATTTAACTTATAATAAAGTACAGTGTACAGTAATTTTTGATAAATACAATTTTTAAAGTGATTCCTTTGTTATTTTCTGGGAAAAACCTTTTATAAAGGATTAAAAAGGTGATGCATTTCCCTATTCACTAAGCATGCACGTTCATAATTAGGATCTCTTTCTAATAAAAGTAGAAATAGTAGGTGGATCTGGATTGGAGATGGAACATGTTCACCATAAGCTTTACGAAATATATCCCATAACTTTCAAAACCACTTTTTTTTCAAGATAATGTAATGAATTATCCTTTCTCGCAAATGTTCTTTCTTTCACATGAATTTTAACATGTTTAAGCGTGAAAATATCTATGATGTTACCACCTGCAGATAATTTGACATATTATTTATTTAAAGTCCTACAGGGGTGGATCTGGAATTATATTTTTTTGTAGCCACTGTTTAGCCATTTTGTATTTTTTTAGTTACCAGTGTTGCCAATTCAAAAATTTTTTCCCTCTAAAACCGAGCAAACTAATCCAATCCACTGAATTCAGTTGTACACCATAGCCCACTTATTGTGAACTCGCTTAATACGTTGTTCCGTTTAATATGAAATTATTCTCTGCCCTGACTCCATTGATGTAATTTACATGTAAAATTGCCCCAATAATACGAACATATTTTATGATTATTTGGTAATACGAAAAATTTTTGGCAATTTTTGTTTTCTAAAACAAGATAGTTTTTATTTTTATTACATAAAATTTTAATTATTTCTGTGATTCCAATGATAACATTTTTCTTCATAAACACGTCGTAAAGTATAGTGAAACTCCACTTACCTTCTCCATAACTGGGTTGATAGAAGCCTAATCACACGGGACATCGTGCTGCAAGTGCAATGAACATTTAGTTTTTTAGTTTTCTTTATAAAAAAATTCAATTCTTAAATTTTTTAATGTTCCTTAACTGCATTTTTAATTAAAGATAATACAGTGATGAGCTAGTTAAACTTTTATTTCTTTCAAAACAAAAATTCACCTTTTTAACTACTGAACTGCCCATCACACAAAAAAATGGCTGACAATGTTGCTGGTACTTCATGGGGGATAGAAGGGGGTTAATTCTGAACTGTTTCCGAATAAGTGATAGGTCTATGGAGGGTTTGGAGTTGGCAGAAGATTTTGAAGGCTTAGAAGAATGGGAGATTCTTCGAAGCAAAGCTGCCTATCAAGAAAAACTAGCACATGACCAAAACTTGATAACTTCAGAGGCTAACCGATGAAGATATCGTTAATCGGTGTCAAGGCAGACAAAATGGCGGACACGAAGATGAAGAGGATTTGCCAGAATCTGCACCATCTTTAAAGTGTGTGCATACCACGTTGACTGAATTATACCATTTTCCAATTATTATTGTTAAAAAAAAATTAATTGTTAAAAGTAAACAAACTATGATAACAGATTGTTTTGCTCAGAACACAGAAAAACAGTAAAAGGTAAATTGTCTTTCTTAAATGTCTATTTTTTGTTTTTCTCTGATATTACGAAACTCGGATAATACGAAACGAATTTTTGTTCCTTAGGATTTCAAATTAAACGGGTTATGGTGTAGTAATGAAATTAAATCTGCTAAATTCAGTGGGTTTTTGCATAATTTACATGTCCAAAAATTATCAGCCAATAATGGCCAATTAATGCAGGTGTCATAGACAAATGTTGGATAATGATGAGTTAACCGTTATGCCAAGTGCGATATTTAAGAGGAAAAAGTTGTATATGACGCCATATTTATGGCTTATAAAATTACCTTCCAAAAGATAAATCAATAAACCATGTTCACATTAAAATGATCCGAAAAATTTTTTTTATGCTTTAAGCTAGAAGTAATTCAAAATAGCCCCAGCTGAGAATGACGATTAGGGAAGATTATGGTGTACACATGAATTTTATTTTTCGCCACTGACTTTCACCACTTCTAAATAAAAATTCCCACTTCAATGTTTTTGGGGCCATTGGTGAAAGTGGTGATCGGTAGCGCGACCCTGAGTTTTGAAGCTTGTTGTCAATACAAGAAAATAGCATGCATATCTGATCGCATGTATATCACCATTTGTGTACTTCCATTGATTGAAAAAAATCTGCATTATTAACCGGTACACTGGCAGCTTGAATATGATGGATAATATCTTTTAATTTCTTGGAAGTCAGAGTTTGTGCAGGCTGGTTTGTCTTTCCTGCCTCTATTGTTTTCTTCTTCCGACCTAATTAAGTCTTCGTTACTTAACTCTTCCTGATGAGAATTTAATAATTCTGCCATTTTCTCATCACTTGCTTCTTCCATTCCAAGTTTCCTTTTGCACAAATGTTATCGTTAAACTGAGATTGTCTTAAGCCAAGGATTTGGCTACATGTTTTTGCTTAATTTCAAGCATCCTTAAAGCAAAATATCTTTAAGTGAAGACATGTAAAATGAGCAATACCTGTATATTAAATTTAGATATTTCATTACCAAGTAATTTTTTAAAGAGAATAATACTGCTTTTGTTTTTGTTCTAAAATATAGACTGAAGCTGAAATAAATGAAAAAAGAATTCAAGCATCATTGTTGTTCATAAATTTAAAGAAATTAAATCGCTTAGAGAAATTACGAAGCAAAAAGGCGAGAGATGCAACAAATGAGGTAAAAACAAAAAATTATAGATTTTTATATTTGTGTTGGGGGGGGGGTAAGACGTTATTTGATAAGGGCAGGGTCATTATTCCAAATGTCATAAAATTCTACAGAAAATTTAAAGAGAGAGAGAGAGAGAGAGTGTGTCATTTCAGTGACACTAAGGGCCGGTTCGACCAACCTCTGATAAATCCTCGGATAGCTATCGAAGGTTTAAACCTAAACCCGGTATACCGCTTCAGTTGCGTTCTACCAACATTTTTTATTCCTCGGAAAACTTTATAGAAGGTATACAGCACAAGCATTGTAAAGCACACTGTGATTGGTCAGGTTGATATTTAGTGCTTCCGTCTATCGTGAAAAGTATCCATTCCAGTCAGTGCATAGCCTACAATGATAAGAGAAAGCCCTCTACCATGGAAAAAAACAAAAGTATTCCAGTCAGTGTTGGTGTTGAAATGCGGCATGGCAGAAAAAACAAATGCAGCTGGAGAACTCAAACCTTAGAGACGCAAAACTTCTGTTTCGTTTCTCCTTTTGGGGGCTATGTTATTGATCATTGAAAATGAATACAGACAGGTGATCTAGATCTAATCTGCTGTTCACTTTCACCCTAAAACTTATTCATACCGTCATAGTTAAAATGGTAATTATATAACACGAAATACTATGGTTTTGAAGCCATTTTCAAATCGAAGCAGACCAGAAGTAGTGTCATTTATGCTCGTAAATTTGAGCGAAACGATTCACTATACAAGGAATAAGTGGCTATCTGACCTCTAGAGGACCGTATAACTTTATCAGGATATCTGTGGCTTATTTTGGTGTTTATCTGAGGATTGTAGAACACCGTTTTGACTTATCAGAGCTCTATTCCAGTACTTATTCTATCTGAGGATTTATCAGAGGTTGGTAGAACCAGCCCTAAATGTATAAATATTGTAATAGGCCCCCTATAACTCCAAATTTAGCAATATTTTTGCAATAAAATCACTCGATGACTTATTGCAGTATGAACCCTAATGCTGATTACTTGACACATGATAACTTTTTACATTTCTGTGCATTGACATATTTATTTGAGTGTTATAGATTTATAGCTTATTAATCTGTATTGTATTCATTTACAACTTTTATAAGCAAAATTAAGTGATAATTAAAATATTTGGGATTTTGACTTTCAGTACATTTTTACTTCAAATTTGGCATAAATGAGAAGAATAGAAATTAAATGTTGGGGATATAACGGTAACAATATACAGTAAAACCTCATTTTAACCTACTCCAAGGGAACTGAAATTTTGAAAGTTATTCTGAAGTGTATGTTAATCTGAAACTGAACAGGGGTGAAGTGAGTTCGTGCAGATACCCAATACAAAAACAGTATAGTACTGCTTGTGAATGATACATATACAGTCTGTATATAGAAAAACATAGAATACATATAGTAAAATACAAAAAAAACACATTATTTTATACAGTTGTCTCTCTGCAAGTCAACATTCCACAAGTTGGGAAATTCCATCAGTCGACATTTTTTTCCCCTGAAATCCAAGATGGCAGACCATGGCTTCATAAGATGAGATACAAAAAGAATTTTGAAAATCGGTTAATAAATATAAAAGTTACAGCCATGGAAGCATTACTTTTCGATCATCCCTCTTATCTACATTTATTGAATTTTCATTTAAAAATTTAATGACGTCACATGGAAAGGAATAAAAAATAGCTGTAGAATGTTTAAGACAATCGGATATTACTACAAAATTTATATTTCTTAGGATGCCTTGTCCATCTGAAGAACTGAAGTTCGCGTAGCCATGGGATTGTGGCTTGAAACTCAAGCTTTAAAAATTAATATCTTCAAAACTGAGCAAAACACAGTTTTGAATTTTTTTGTATTGTTTTTATGAGAGTATGTGTAAGATGTTAATAATTTTTTAACGAAAAAAAATACTCACCTTTTGAGAAATTTGCATAAATAAAACATTTTTATCAAATTCAAATATTTGTGCATGCGTAATATAATTTTAAAAATTTCATATAGAATCTGCAGTTAAAGAGCTTCCATATGTCCAATCACATCTTTCTAAGTAAAATACAACCGAAGTTAGAGTACTTTATAGATAAGGCCCCCCCTCAAATTTCGAAAATTTTAAATGTCCGTAACTTCCATAAAAATGAAAAGAAAAAAATATTTGGCATTCATTACCAACTCCCTAGGGCAATTGTAAATATCAAATTTCATTAAAATCAGAAAGGTCAGTGCTAATACTATAAAATTTCTACCTGAATTGACGTGGAATGGCCCACTTAC
>JAHWFO010047322.1:126305-151392 GCA_023313115.1 Rhysida immarginata | reverse complement strand
ACCCCTCACTATCAGACTATCTGACACTCTACAGTCTGCACAAGGACACTGCAACTTTCCCTCCTATTCGATCCCGCTTATGTGCCCTAACATTCAACGATTATCCTCCTTTTTGAGTATGGTACATAGCTACAAAGAACAATACAGATTCAGCATGTCATAGCAAGAAGCTCTATAGACAGTCACATGTGTACAGCTCCGCTTCACAGTCGCCAGTAAACTGGATATGAAGCATTAGGGAACATTTAAATTCAGACGCTAGCATAGGGGTTTACCAGGCCCACCCTTAGCATAGGAATGTAAACCAACAAATCGTACAGTTCATGAATTGTAGTATAACTACACTCTGAGAAAAATCACAGAAGGGTGTCTATTATTAGCTGATAATTCCGTGTCCGTGCCATGTAACCACTAATAACAGTATCTCAACTTTACACGCACGTAATTAGTCGAAGTAAACAAGCTCGGTAATAGTGAAAACACTAATTCCTTTCCGTTCTAACTTGATCATTAATCGATGGCAATCATAATGATTGTTTTTTTTAATAATGGACAATCAAAATAAAAAGGAACAATCTCACCGCACAACCGTCACCGCACAACCGCACAATCTTGGTCGAGGCATTTACCAAATCAGAGCAACATAAATGCGGTGTTCCATTCCCAGACATCAAAAAAAAAAATTAGTCGTAATCTGTTGGTCCATCTAGAATCCAGGACAGTTTATTCCGGCTCCTATTTACAGTCATTGTAAAAGCTCATTCACCTAAGGGAACCTATTTATCCCGTACTCAAAATATATTACAAAACATAAAAAAAAAAAAAAACTTCGTCTCGAACATTGCTGCTAACGGGGAAGAAGGGGTCGAACGATCTAGTCGCGTCGCTTGCCTGCAACACAAGCATGATAGATTGCTCTCTCAACAATAACTTTTACCCTCCGGTTTTGTTGACGTCTCTCATACTCAGAAAAGCTGCCACAAAAATGTTTACATAAGATTGAGCAAACAATTGCTGCAACCTCCCTAAGATACTCTTAAAAAATTAACATTGCCAACAAACGCAATAATAAAAACCAATAATTTACGATAAAATTTTCTCTACAACGAGACAAAGACTTTTAACGTTTGCACCCAGTGAACTCTTATCAATTAAAACACGCAAAACAAATCATTTACCCAACTATAAATAACCATGAGGACTACAAATAACCTTAATTCACAATTAAAATGCACAAATTAACTCGTACACAAAAAGAAAAAAATCACCCAAACACGACGAACCACTACAAATACAAAACCCAAACTAAGCACACACTCACACCAGTCACATACGCTCCTCCTCAGGACAAAATGAACCATGTTCTTCCTCTCCTGAAGCTCACACATACTAAACACAAACAACACACACACACTCATTCAGGTAACATACACAATCTAACGTGTTCATTATCAAAAGGGGATATATACCATACTGAAAAACAGCTACCTCCACCGTCATCTATGGTAGTTTTAGACATTCCCTTTTTTCGCGGCCGGAATCCCCTCGAATTCCCAATGTTCACGACTCCACTGTCCTTTTTTCCCATATTGAGTGCTCGGTAGTCTATCTTAGGCCGACGCCTTAAATTGTATCTACCAGAGGGGTGGGGACTATCGTGTTCTGCCCTCAATAACGGGCCACGACGCACACCTCTCTCACTCCCTTCACTAGGAGTCCCTGGTGATTCCGCTTCCTGTGCTCCCGGGGACAATGATAATCTAGGCAGGGGACTCCTGCCACCACCCTCACTACCATCGCCACACGGCCTCGTGACAACTGGAGCATGCCCTACTACATCGTCTATTTCTTTCTCCTCCTCGTCATCCTGTTCATCACTGGGAACTGCGCAATCCTGTTTTCTATCACGATTATCACGTCTTCTATTTGTGCACTTAATTGGCAACACATATGGCTTTATGTGATCTATGTGCCCACCTACATAGTTTTTCACACCTTCAATGCCCTTAACTCTCCTGCCCACACAGCAACTCTCCGCCATATTTACCCATGGGATTTCGTCTTCACACTTAACCATCCGGCTAACACTAGTTTCCTTGTGGACTCCTTGCCTATTATCGTCGCCTAAAAAGACCCTTATTAACCGTACTCGA
Organism: Rhysida immarginata; assembly: GCA_023313115.1. Lineage (NCBI taxonomy): Eukaryota > Metazoa > Arthropoda > Chilopoda > Scolopendromorpha > Scolopendridae > Rhysida > Rhysida immarginata. The sequence continues at coordinate 149,239 of JAHWFO010047322.1, read as the reverse complement.
TATTATGGCACAATTCGCACATCCCCAAACTTTAGGCCTTGAACCTCGATCATGGCTTCTGCCATTGTACGTAAAACTTTAAATGGATCGAGTGAAGTCCTTCTCGAACGCCTGGTGCTAGTGATCATTACCTGCACCCCTGGACGTATTGACTGATTCCTAGCTGAGAGAAAGATTTTCCTTTTCCTTGTCCTTTTCATATTGTCCTCATCACGTGACCCGTAAGGTGCATCTCTCTTAATTCCAACACCACCTGTATATGAATCCCTCAGTTTCTCCACTATTGATGCTAAAGAGCACATAAAGAACACTCCATCCAGGGCGTTGGTGCCTAAAATTCCATTGTACGGGCGATTACCAAACGAATGCAATAGGAAGCCACATCCAGGGAGCGATCTACCTTTAATTTTAACATCAAGGGTGGCTCTGTGTTTTATATGGATGCAGCCTCCATTAACACCCCGTACCATAGTATCGACGTCCTGGATGGATGCCTGCGGCAGCTGGCAGCACAATTGCTCGTCAATAAATGATACTTGTGATCCAGTGTCAACTAACATATTTATTAGCTGACCCTGGATCATTACTTCTATTCGGTACAGATTATCTTTGCCACGTTTCAGCCTAATTGGGTCGGCTTCCTCTTGCATGACCTGAACCGATTCTTTTTGCTGAGGCTGGCGGCATTCCCGTGCATAATGCCCCAAAGCGCCGCACTTAAAACAGGTAACATCTTTCTTTGGCGTGCCAGCAACACCCACTCCATCCTTTAACAACTTTTCTAACATGCTCTGTATTTCTCTTATTTCTTGCTTACATGAGCACTCCTTACCTGATGCGCCACATGACAACTCTTTGGCGTTCTTTCTAGGGCGTGCGGTTGCCCCCACCTCGTCGTCATCATAATCATTGGCGTTGTCCTCGACCTCCACGCCACTGCTTTCTCCATGGTGCCCCCCCTCGAGCTCCTCCGATTCCATAGCACATTTTATCGCGTCTTCGAATGTTTTAGGCATGGTTGCCTTGAGGAACTTCTTATGAGGAAGGAGCGTACCATGCCGAAATCGCTGGAGGAGCAGCGAATCACGGGTGGCCTCCATGGCTGGGTTTGCTTGTATAAAGCGATCCATCGCGAGCTGGAGCCTCCCAGAAAACTCCAAAACCAACTCGCGATGCCGCTGTACTGCATCATAGAGCTCTTTTCCGTAATCACGGTCTATTTTTACACGACCAAAAATCTGTCCCAATCGATAACGGAAAACTATCAACATCAAAGAGCTCTAATTCGGCCGCCTTACATGCTGCATTGCCCTTAAGTTTGGACTTGGCCACTGTCAGCTTAATTTCGTCTGTCCAGTGACCAAGAGCCCCAATGCTGTCTACCGCCTTCAAGAATCCAGAGACGCTAATTCCCGCGCCATCCCTGGAAAAGGTAGGCACTGTGCCAGTATAACCCGCCATCTTGGGTTCCATTGTTTCATCTATATTTTCACCTGCGGCACCTTCGTTAAGCATGTTTACCAAATATACACTTTTGACTACAACAAGTTACAATCCACAATCTATTCACACAATCAAGCATCCATTGGCTTTATCTTACACAGCACCTACTCCTGGTTGACCGCAGGTTCCAAAAATTAGGGCAGCAAGTCATTGTTCGGGTGCCAGATGTGCCCTGTAGCGTGGGAGGGGGGGTGCCAAAAGGAACCTTCTCACACGCAACAGGAGCGGGTTTTTAGACTTGCGCGGATGGTGTTATACAATCAAGGAGTAGATGCGGGTAAAAAATAAAGAATCCATTTTTATAGAACTAAGTAAAACATTGGTACATTGCATTAATCAAATAATCTGGGGCCCCAAACAAAAATAAATAGTAATCTCTATCAAAACAATTAATCATAAATCATTAACCATATCCAGGATATCTGGATATCCACATCTAGAATCCAGGACAGTTTATTCCGGCTCCTATTTACAGTCATTGTAAAAGCTCATTCACCTAAGGGAACTTATTTATCCCGTACTCAAAATATATTACAAAACATAAAAAAAAACAAAACTTAGGCTCGAACATTGCTGCTAACGGGGAAGGAGGGGTCGAACGATCTCGTCGCATCGCTTGCCTGCAACACACACAGAAAAGATCGCTCTCTCAACAATAACTTTTATCCTCCGGTTTTGTTGACGTCTCTCATACACAGAAAAGCTGCCGCAAGAATGTTTACATAAGATTGAGCAAACAATTGCTGCAGCCTCCCTAAGATACTCTTAAAAAAATTAACATTCCCAACAAACGCAATAATAAAAACCAATAATTTACGATAAAATTTTCTCTACAACGAGACAAAGACTTTTAACGTTGCACCCATGAACTCTTATCAATTAAAACACGCAAAACAAATCATTTACCCAACTATAAATAACCATGAGGACTACAAATAACCTTAATTCACAATTAAAACGCACAAAACAACTCTTACACAAAAAGAAAAAAATTACCCAAACATGACGCACCACTACAAATACGAGGGGAGATCAAAAATTAAGTTGCACTTCCACGGTATGGCCATTTATTACATCACCTATATAAAAGCAACACGGCTATAGCAGCATACAATGTAGGTTCACTTTTCCACATACTCCCCAAGAGACCCCCATTTATCCGAACGATCAACCAACTTTTCGATTCCGGGTGCATAGAAATCTCTTCCAGCGTTTTGTAACCACACGGTGACAGCCACTTTCACCTCCTCATCGTTTCGAAATCGTTGTCCACAGAGTTCCGTTTTGAGCTTACCGAAAAGATGAAAGCCACTGTATCGCTAAGTCGGGACTGTATGGAGGATGTTGCCAAACCTCCCACTTGAATCGCTGCCACAGTTCGCACGTTTGGCGGGCCTTGTGAGGCATTGCGTTATCGTGAAACAAAATCACACTGGCGCTCAATTTCCATATACACGAGTGATTTCATGATGAATGTCCGTGCAATTCACCCGTTTGGCCCATAGAAATCGGATTGCAGTTCTCACCTCAAGTTTGGAGTGGACATCCAGTTGACGCGCCGTTGCTTTTAGCTCGCTAGTCACACAAAACACGACAGGAAACCACAGCAACCGTCCTATCCTAAGTCTGCGCAGTTAATGTCCCTTTCTCCGCTTTGCCCAAGATTGCGACACACAGCGCACTCCTGCGGCGAGTTAGTGCAACTTACTTTTTGATCTCCCCTCGTACAAAACCCAAACCAAACACACACTGACACCAGTCACAAGTTCTTTTCATTTAGCAAGCATATTGTATTTTATCTATAAAATTATTCTTTTTTGTATGTCTTTTTAAATAAATGTTTGTTTTCATAACATTAAGTAGGTTAAGATGGGAACCGGACAAAATGCAACTCAGGGTCTTGTATTATTAAATAATATCAATTCTTTTCTTGTATGTCTTTTTAAATGAATATTTTACTTCTATAAAATGAGATACTCATTAGTATCGTGTATTAAAAGTTTATTCCATACGCATCAGGTTTCTGTCCTGCTTTATGAGGGGACATAAAAATTATAATTATTTGGATAGTATCAAATATGAAAATGAACTAGTAATGGGTTGAGTATTTCTAACCTTTTTATTTTCAGAGTAAATACCAGCTATTGAATCACAGAACTGAAATCTATAATTGAGAACTATTACGAGTTTATGAGGATTGATTTCCTGAGAGAAATTGTCCACAATGTTTAATTGTTTTCTTGTGGACAATGGCTTTTATACATTTCAATAAATACATGGTTTAAAAAAAGGATTTAAAGATAATAATTGTCACAAAATTTCTTTATTAAACGATTGAAAAGCATCTAACGATATTGACACTCTACCCGAATATCTGACATATACTGTATAGTGCTTGGTATAATTATTTAATGTAAAACATTAATGGGATTTTACTGCTGAGACGTGGACCGTATAGAAAGCCATCTCTTTATTAACCTAACCAAATATAAATCAAGATGGGTATTAGTGATGGGCGATACTTTGGTATCGCATATTTTATAGTCATCGATAGCGTCAGAATTTTTGCATTTGATATTATCCGATATTAGAATTTTTATGTCTCCTCATAAAGCAGCAATAGAAACCTGATGTGTATGGAATAAACTTTTAATACACGATACTAGTATTAAATATTGCCCATCACTAATGAGTATCTCATTTTATAGAAGTAAAATGTTCTTTTAAAAAGACATACAAAAAAGAATAATTTTATAGATCCATATAATATGCTTGCTTAGTAGAAAGAATTAAACGGATTTGTCTCATAATATATACAAAAAATTTGTTATACAAAATAACCACCTGAATATCTTTTTTTTTTTTTTTTTTTTTTTTCATTAAACGAAATATATTGCCGAAAACATCTATTTACGCCGAATGTCCAAATGTCGGTGAAATGCAGGTATTTCTCCGTCGGTTAAATGTCCGTTCGGCCAAATGTCCGTCAGTTAAGTGTCCATCGGTCAAATGACCGGGTACCGAAGGGAACAACGCTGCAACAATCTATGCTGAGTTGATGGAAGTGTACGGCAACAATGCAACATCATATGACACTGGTTAGGTGGTCCAGATGCTTCCGGTGTGGACAAACAAGCCTGAATGGCGAACAACGAAGTAATAGACCATCTCTCCATGAAGAACCGAGAATCGGAAGATAAGTGGAAAAAAGTGAAAACTGCGACAATAGTGAAAAAAGTGGAAAAAAAACTTTTTTTTTTCAACATCATGCACGACATTTTGAACATGACAATGATCACCACCCGGTCCATGATAACGCCCCAGCTCATTCTATACAAAATATACTCACACATGCTGCTTCTTTGGGCTGTCAAATTTTGCCTCACCACCCGTATTCTCCTGACATGGCTCCTAGTGACTTCTTCTTTCCTCGGTTGAAGAAGCCATTGGATGGCAGGCATTTCCAAGATGCCGACAAGGTGATTTTTGAGGTGGAATGTTTCCTGAATAGCCAATTTGCAGACTTCTACAACCAAGGTCTCTGCCAAGTCGACCAACGTTGGAAAAAATGTATCACATTGAAGGGAAGGACTAACACCATTACCAAGTTTCGTGGTCTCAGCTTGATTTTTCCAAAGTGATAATTAAAACTTTATGACTGCCCCTCATAACTGGTAAGCAATTTAATAGTTCCCCTAATGCATACATTCTGTTTTAAGGGATTATGAAAGTTAATTAATGAAATTAATATGAGAATTGTTTAAGCCAGCTTTCTTCAAGCTGGTGGTTATTTTCCAAGAAATTCAGAATTGTGACCGATTATACAGGCACCTTGCCCTCCCCCCTCCTCACATAAGCAGTTACATTTTCCTTAAAAATTTAAAATGCCGACTTGTGATTAAGGAATTTGAAAAATTATTTCATCTGGTTTAATTTTCCTTGCAATTTTCTTCTCTGAAAGAAGCTGGTAATTTTCTGATGAATGCATATTACGAACACAACTTGCAATGAAGTAGATGGAAATATCTAGCTTTAATTGAAGAGTGGAATTACCGACGTTTTATCATTGGAATTGCTTAGCACGTAATGGTTAAAAACTTTTTTCTATTGTACTTTATTAGATTCATTATTTTATGTTATTCACGTGTTGTATATCATTACAGTCAATCGAACAGTTAGTCAGTCAAATCCAAAATAATGCCGTCACTTCATGCTCTTCAAATATATATACAACCCAGTTGCAAAAATATACAATCACTAGACAATTTTAATACATCTTTATTTTTGATGTCATTTTGCTCCAAAATGAACGGGAAAAATATGAACTGAAGAGAATGCAATAGATTTCAGATATGTAAAAATAGTTTAAAAAAATATCAACAAAATTCACCCATTCAGGTTGTTACAACAAAACATTAAACATTTTAGTCCTTCAAAAATATCCAATCACCCAGACTGCCATTTCAAAAATTTCCAATCAATACTTAATATTTACACCTTTAGCAGAAATTACTGCATGCAAATGATTTGGCAGGCTGGAAATCAGTTTCTCACATTGGCCAGCAGATATTTTCGCACAGAGATTGGTCAGGGTAGCTTTTAATTTGTAGCGTTCCACCACCCCCCACAGTAAGTATCAATGTCACCCTCGCGTTCAGCGATAAGTGTCGGGGTGAGGGATGCTAGGGTTCGTGACCAAAATTAATTGTAGGACAACCTGACACTGCGATATTTGCGCTTTAAAAGAACTAATTTATTCATATTATATGGGCATCACTTGTTTTCATTACATCTTAAAACTGAAAATCTCATGTATTACTATTTCTAGGGGCCCCTAACATTAACTTATAATACACTACAACCAAGTCAGCAAACCTCAACAATTGACACTTATTATACATTTGATAACCAGCACTCCTGCCCGTGATGCATTCGAGCCTGCAGGGCGGGATTGTCCCATCACCACAAGAGCGGGTGAGCTTTGGCTCAGCTGAGATGACTTCCACGAACGCTCTGTACTCCCGAATCAAATATTCCCTCCAGAAACTACGCATGTGTGTGCAATGCACCTCCTTTCATAGGCATGCAAGAGGGGAGGAGCAGAGACCTCTCTTGGCGAGTACGACGTTTCTTGTCACTCCCAGCCACTGGCAGGCCTTGATTCCACACGGTATACGTATGTGTATTAACAACATCTGTGCGTGACGCCCAATTCAGTCCACTCAACAAGCCGTATTTATCATATCTGGGGATATTTTATTTGACTTTACTTCCCACGGCAGGGTGCTTAACTGGTTTACTTAAAGACTTTTAATTCTCTTAAACCTAGAGCGGTATCTAATTCTATAACTATTGCTACAACGTGGCCTCGGAAGAATGCTCTTGGGAGTAACGCCAGAGCGTAACGCGTAAGAGCAGCACAGTCGAGAGTTCACCTCCGATAATGTCAAGGGCAGGAGGACAAATGACACATCTGGACTGTACGTAGTATTTAATTGTTCTAGGAGCTGTCTCTCACGCTGAAGAATATAATCAAAAGGTCACTCACCAAATTTCTTCACGCTTACAAATGAATCTCTTTGCGTCACCACTTGTTGCTGCATTTCACTTTCAAGTCGCCTTCATCGCCAATCGAACACCGTTCGCCTATTTGTCCCTGTTTTTCTCCATACTCCGACATCCCAGTAGTGAATCATCTCGCTCGCAGGTACAGGACCTCAGAATTGATTCACGGTAGCGCAACATTAGATAAAAACTTATTAAATAAAGAGAGAGAATTAGATAAAAGAAACAGAAACAAACGTAAACAAAATACATTTGCCATTTTACTTCCCATGGCCTAGTTTTCGAATGTGAAGCAAAACGACGGGCAGAGCGAGCGGGGATACACCTGTACCGCTTTCAAACTTTTTATCAAAAAAAAAAAAAGAAGAATCTCATAACAAACAAATACACATGCTTGTAACGCATCTTAATTTCCATGAAAACGATCGCAACAATCCTCTGCTGGAGGCTGAAGCAATCTTCTCAGAAAAACTCCCAACAATTGCCGCTCCAACAGAAGATTAATTACGATCGCTAACAATGCAGTTTCCAACAATTATTCCCGAAAAGAATACGTTACATACGGAATTGCTCCTCACCATACAATAACACAACAAACAACTATCAAATAAGCATAAAAGCATCTATCAAAACTGCTTAAAACACTAACACCATACATAACAAACTAACAGCGCATTTCCCTCTTCCCCCCCCCCCCCTTTGCCGGACACACGTGACTTCCAGTACACTGGAACGTCATAAATTCCTCTCAGGTCCGTGGTTTCCTCCGTCGGACCCCTTTTTTCAGAATGTGCCATAGATTTTCAATTGGTGATAAATCGGGACTGTTTGGTGGCCAATTTTTAAGCAGTTCAACTTCTTGAGCTTGAAAGCACACCATAGTTGTTCGAGCTCGGTGTGGTGCTGCTCTATCCTGTTGAAACATTGCTTGACCGTTATGAATAATTCTGGCAACGAAGGCAACAAAAACATTCCTTCAATATATCCTGATACTTTTGAGCATTAAGTCCCTTCAATGAATTCCCATTGGTCACTCAGACAACCCCACACCATCAGTGGGTCAGAGAATTTGCCACTTGTACTTAAGCATTCCTGCTTATATGTTTCTTCTTTCTTATGAATAACACAGTTACCTTCTTCATCATATCAAACTGTAAATTTAGATTCATCACTGAAGATGACATTTTTCCACATTTCTGAAGATCATTGAAGATGTCGTTAGCTCAATTCAGCCTTTCTATCATTTGGAGACGTCACAGTAGAGGTTTGACTTTTGCAGTATAAAATCCGTAACATTGTTCCTTCAGACGTCACCTTGTAGTAGCATTTGAGACATCTACTCCTGTTGTTTCACAGCAGTCAATTGTGATTTCAGATGTGGTGACATGTTGTTTGCCCTGTAATATTTTTGGGAGAAGTTTGTGTTTGCCTTTTTGATGTTTTCCTTGGTCAATCAGTTTGCTTAATTGCGAAAGAGTTTCCTGTTTCTCTCCATTTTTTAATGATTTCAACAACTACACTTTGATATATATTTAATTCAGTAGCTATTTTGCTAGTAGAATATTTCTGTAAGTGCTTGACAACAATCAGATTGCGTATTTCATTACTGGTTGTTTTACCTCGCCCCATTTTGTTGTAGCAAGCGATTTGAGTCCCAAAAAAATCACAGGAAAGCCGAAAAATTTTTTTTGTATGCAAGTTGGCTGATTAAACTTACTACAAGATAAAAATTCGTACTGCATTTGGTGTCTCTAAATATACTTCCTGCTCTCAGATATGTGACAATTATGGCTTACCGACTATGCTCATCTTAATAGAATATACTAAAATGAAAGAACTATACTACGCTTTGTGTAATGAACAACATCCTTCCCATTACGTTAGAGCTTGGTTAATTGAATCGTCTAATGCGAGACAGACACAGAGATTTAAATTGGTTCCGGCGGACATTATCTCCAGTTTTCGACAGCGTTTTTTCCCTTACAATGCTGTCTCAACCTGGAATTCTTTCCCTTATGACGTGAGGTACCAAATCATGAATTGTACCTCACAGTCGTGTAGTAATCACAAAATTCATGCGCATAGATTGATTTTAGAAACATTAAATCACAAGTGATGAAATATGATATAACATATCCCATTTTTTAGGGATGCAATGATTATAAATAATAATAATAATAATAATAATAATAATAATAATAATAATAATAATAATAATAATAATGCAAATTAAGTTGCAGTCGGCTAAAACTTTCCCATTTTTTGAGGGGTGATCGGAAATTTTTGAAACAGCAGTCTGGGTGATTGGATATTTTTGAAGGACTAAAAGTATGTATAATGTTTTGTTGTAACAATATGAATGGATGAATTTTGTTGATATTCATTATAAAACGATTTCTACATATCTAAATTCTATTGCATTCTTTTCAGTTCATATTTTCCCGTTCATTTTAGAGCAAAATGACATTAAAAATATAGATGTATTGAAATTGTCTAGTGATTGTAAATTTTTGCAACTGGGTTGTATATACAGTATTGGTAAATATATACAGGATGTAAATTATCTCCTTCAAAAAAACTACGTTACAATGTAGATGAAATTCAGGCTATTAAAGCGATATAAGACACTTGTGGTCGCAAATCGCAAGCAACGCCGTAAATTGAACTTCAAACTAAGCTGAATGGCATGGCGCTGTGTAGCACGAGCCAAATTTGGGCGACTGTGTTCACAAAATGATGGTACACCAAAAGCTAATTGAACTACCAGTATTTGTTCATTTCCTCGATACTTTTTGATGAAAAACACGGTAAATGCTATCGGTATTAAACAAGGTTGGTACTGCTCGTGCTACTGACTCCGGCGCGAGAGCAGAGTACGTCACGTTGGAGTGGAAGGCAAACCTCTTCGGGATGAGGTAGTAGGGAACGGGGGAACCAGCCAGGCCGCGTCGCGCGAACACAGTCTTTTTTGAGGTAGTTTTTTGAAGGAGATAATTTATATATACAGTGTTCTCCTCAGAAAATTTTATCAGGTGGGCGGTAAGCTAAAATAACCGAGCGAACAAAAATTAAAAACAAAAAACAAATAAAATATTATGCAGTGTTGTGCAGTTTCTCGTGTATTCAGCCGGGCAGTCGCCAAAATTAGCGGGGCGGCTCGCCCGTTAAAAAGGGCCTGGGGAGAACCCTGATATATACGAGGGCTGTAAATTAAGTAATGGCAACATAGGTATAAATCAATTTTTAATGAACTTACAAGTACAATTGCATTACATTCCTTCTATGTAATCACCAGCAAAGCTTATAACTTTTTACCAAATGTCGGGAAGCCGTTGTAGACCAGTGGCATGGTGTTGATTGTTGATGTGAGCGACCGAGCGCCCTACTGCGTGGAGTACAGATGAAACGTCATGAAATCGGTGATCTCGGAGGGGTTCCTTCAACTTCGGAAACAGATCGAAGTCACAAGGACTCATGTCGGGTGAGTAGGGAGGGTGTTCCAGGATTTCCCACTGCCACCGTCGCAATAGGAGAGTGACTTTGTTTGCGACATGGCAACGAGCGTTGTCATGCAACACGATAGGGAGATTGTTGTGCAGTAAACGTGGACGTTTGCGCCGCATAGCCGGACGCAGATGGTGCTGTAGAAATCGGCAATAGTAATCTGCGTTGACAGTTTGTCCTTCAGGTACAGCATGTGTAAGAATCACACCGTCCCAGTCGTATGCCACAATCAGCATAACTTTCACCCGACTGGGTTCCTGTCGAAATTTCTGTGGACGTGGCGAACCTTGGTGACGCCATTCATTTGATTGACGCTTTAATTCAGGCTCATAGGCTCGTGCCCATGTCTCATCAATGGCGACAATACGCTGCAGAAATGCGTCTCCTTCATTGCAGTATCTCTCCAAGTGGGTGCCAGCCAGTGCCATTTCTGTACTTCGGTTAGTCGATGTGGAACCCAGCGGGAAGCAATTTTCCTCATGTTGAGAGATTTCTTCATTATGCACCACACCGTTTGATGACTCAGATCAACCTCTAAGGATAATTCTCGGACAGTCCATCGGCGGTCTATGGTAAGCAGACCGCTCAGGATGTCAATCTGCTCTTGAGGAATGGAGGGCCGACCTGTGCGTTGCAAATCCGCAGTCTCATTCCGACCCGAACGAAATGCTTGAACCCATCGTGCTACTGTCCTATACGGTAAAGCATTTGTGCCACTAATCCTCGATAGCATTCTGTTGCACTTTTATCACGGGCAACCTCGATTTTAAGCCACGACCGCTGATCATCTTTTGAAAACATGCTTTAGAGCGATGGAAACGAAACTCCTCACTTTAACGCCACACAACAACTACCCTTCTAAGCAGATCGACTGTTTTTTGCACTCTACACATCGACAACAGCGCCACCTCACCACTTCCATATCCTATTTGCGCATGCCCGCCCTTCTGCGAGTTTCAAGGTTAAGTTGCCACTATTTAATTTACAGCCCTCGTATAATAAAATAATATTTTCTAAATCGGTGAATACAGTACAATATTTCTCAGTATTGTTAATACTTAAGTCAAATAACTTCATAAAAGGCTAAAGTGTGTTGGTTTTTCCAAGATCTTGATCAAGTGTAAAGGAAACATCTCTGATATTGTTATAACGAACTTGGCCTCTCTAACTATGCTTAGCGATGAGTTCTTCGTTACTTTGTGTAGAAATGCAGAGTTCCAGCTTTTTTGTTATATATTATTATTTTATTTACAGAGTGTTCTAACTTAATTTTCAAAAGCTGGAATTTTCATGAATGTCTGATTTATTTCTAATAATTCATTACAAGTTGTACTTTGTAATGTTTGTGAATCGTATCATACGTTGATATAAGTCTGTGACAAAAACTTTAAGCCAATGAAAAACCCCATAATAAAATGTGATCCACATAAAAATGATGTTACGTATTTGTAAAGTAGGTAAGCAGTTGTTTACATCCATATCAACAGTAAAAACCCAGTTAACTGAACTCGGGTCAACCAAAACCCAGGTTATCCGAAACGCCTGTAAACTACTGTATTAACCCATTTACGCCTACTGTCCTATAGATAGTACACTCAGATTTTAATTAATTCTAAAGCTATACGCTGTCGCCCATAGATGGCGAGACTTGCACTGCATTTCCTAATGATGATGTAATTCATATACAAGTTGTTGTTTCGCTTGTTCTTTGTCAAGTGCATTTTTTTACATCTTTCTTCTGCAAATTTTCTGAAAATGGCTGACCAAGCAGTAGCATCACATTCAAGGTAAGAATTTATATAACTACTGATTGACAAGAAAGAATTACCTGCATAAATATCCTGTCGAAGACTTGTGTAAAACACTCATTACGTTAAGATATGTGATTGCAGCCTATTAGGCCTAGCAGGTCACATACAAAATCACTGTCCTATATAGGATGCCAGGCAAATGTTTACAGTGGATTTACATGAGTATTCTTTTGGCAACATTACCATTTTAGATCAAATACTGTGCATTTGTGTATGTGTATCTCATATACCTTGTGTTATATATTTTTGTATTTATGTTGCAGTAAAGAACAGTCATCATTTAAAGTCAGAGGGTTTTACAAAAAAAATGTTCTCCCGAAAAGACTGCATGACATTTTGTCGCACATAGAAGATGGAGCAGGTCCGAGTAACGCTGTGGATATTTTCATCAGTCCTCCAGAGAATGCAGCAGGTGTAATAACAGATGAAGATTCAGATGAAGAGGACTCTGGAGGAACACTGAACAATCTTCCTGGTAGCATGCTACGCACTTCCATTGTCACAGATTCAAGTAGTGATGAAGAGGCTACAGTCATATCCACAAGGCGAATGGCAACCAGGCAAACTCCACCTTTTGAAGATTCCAATTCAGATGATGACGAGATTTTACAAATATCAGCTAAAAGACAGAAAACAGCAATAGTTATCCGTAAATGGAAGAAGAGGGACCTGAAACCTGCTTTTGATAACTGGTCTCAAAATAATACCATCATTGAAGATCTAAAGACTAAAAACTTGAAGCCATTCGAATTTTTTGAACTATTTTTCAATGATGAATTGATTGAACTCACAGTTACTGAATCCAATCGATATGCATCACAACACAATGTTGCTCTCAATGTTACAAGTGATGAAATGATGTGTTTTTTCGGAATTTTATTGCTAAGTGGCTACAACCAACTTCCCCGAATGTAGTGGGACAGGCACAAGATGTGCATTGTGAAATTGTTGCAAATGGAATGAGGAGAAACCGTTTTGATTCCATATTCACTAATTTGCATTTTGCTGATAATACAAATCTCGATTCAAGTGATAAATATGCAAAACTGAGACCACTTTTCGATAAACTGAACTAATCTTATTTGAAATATTCTCCACTGCAAAAGCACTACAGTTTCGATGAATCCATGTGCGAATACTTTGGGAAGCACGGTTGCAAGCAGTGTCTCAGAGGAAAGCCTATTTGCTTTGGATTCAAGATCTTTTGTGGAGCCACACCTCTTGGATATGCTGTATGGATAGATCCTTACCAGGGCAAAGCACCTAACATACAAGATGGAAAAGAAAGGGTTCTGAAATTTGGTAGATTTGGTAATGAAATTTGTAAAAGTTTTAAATAGTCGCTATCCCCAACAGTATCATCTTTTCTTTGATAACTTTTTTACTAGTGTGAAGCTAGTGTCTGCTTTTAAGGATATCGGAGTGAAAGGCACTGGAACAATTCGAGACCACAGGACTGAAAGATGTCCTCTCCCTAAACCACAAGAAATGAAGAAAAGAGAAAGAGGGGCTTATGATTACAAAGTAGATGAAAGTGAGGAGATAATTGTTTGTAGTTGTTTGGAATGACAACAATGTGGTCACCATGTGTTCTAATTCGGTTGGTGTTATGCCACTCAATCAAGCTACAAGGTACTCAGCTGAGCAGAAAAAGCGAATTCAAGTCAGCCAGCCTCAAGTTGTGAAACAATACAATGAAAACATGGGAGGAGTAGACCGCATGGACCAAAACATAAAAAAATACAGAATATCTATTAAAGGAAAAAAAATGGTACTCCTCTCTTATTACATATCTTTTGGACCAGGCACTAAACAATGCTTGGCTGTTGCAAAAAATGTGTAACCCGAAGAAACCTCTGGACTTACTTGCATTTCGTCGTAGGGTAACAATGTTGAAAGGGTATTATCTTGAAAGATATGGAGTCCCTCCCTCCCAAGGACAGAGAGGAAGACCTTCTCAGAAACCTTGTGTATCCCGATATGATGGCTACAATCATTTTGTGACCTCCCAAAAAAAACAGACAAGATGTGCACATTGTCACCAGAAAACAACTACTCGATGTGAAAAATGCAGCAAGAGTGTTCATGTGAAGTGTTTTAATGTTTATCACACTCCATAAACAAATAATCTGTAATGCTTATTATGTGCTAAATTTATGTATAACAGTGCCTGGCGTCCTATATATAGGACGGGCCATATTTTCGGTTCTAATTAACAAAAAAATTCCACCAATTTTTTTTGTGTTTTTACATCCTACTGAATAAAAATTTAAGATATGAAATGTCAGTTTCTATTTTTACTACTTTCGGCATAAATGGGTTATGTATAGATGAATTCCTTAAAATGTAATTTTAACTTTAATCTTATATATAAAATTCATTTTCTGTTTGTTGTTTGCCCACTAACAGTTTTTGTCATCGAATGGTGCCACCATTGCACGACGATTGACAATTTCGACCATGATTCTTATTTCGTTTATTCCGTTGCATCATGATTTTTAATCCTCTGACCTGTGCACACATGCGAACTCCATTGTTGATCTGTTATATTTGCTGAAAAGTAGGGTCCTGAATATAGAATTACCAGTGATGTATATTATTACAAGTATATTCCAAATCCTATTGTTAACATCGCCACCAAAGTGAAACCATGATAGTTTTGGGCAGGAGTTTGCTGTGGAATAGTTAGCTGCCTGGCTGCTTTGCTTTTAACGATTTTGGGCCCAAGGAATAATTAATTCAAAACCAGTTCTGCGTACAACAGTACAAATAGACACGAAAAAGGATCAGGAATAACTTTCCTCAAGCATAAATCAAAAATGATTTATTATAATTTTGTTATAAGTTTCTCTGGATCTGAAATGGAAATGTATTAATTAGGAAATCTGAAAGAGTGCAGCCTGTGATTCTTCATAGCTTGTCTGATTTAAATAGTTTGTAATTTTTAATTTTTATCATCTTTGATGTTCCTTGACAAGATTGATGATGTTACACCAACCCTGGACTCTGTTGATGAATTACCAGATGTTTATGCTGTTGATCATTTAAATATAATTCATGTTAACATTAGGAGCTTAATGCAAAATTTTGACCAGCTATTAGTGTTTTTGCAATCAAGCTCTATCACTTTCCATATTATCACTCTTTCAGAAACATGGTTTTCAGGAGATTTTGTTCCTTGCTGTATTCTGGGCTACACCTTTTTTTCTTCCTCTTCTGGATTAAATAAGGGTAGTGGAATTGCTGCTTTTGTAAGATTTGAGATCTTAGCTGTTAAAAGAGAAATTCAGTTTTTGAATGCTGATGTTATAATTTTATTCTGTATGATTCAAAATAGGAAATTTAATTTGTTTATTATTTATTGTTCTCCACAATTGCCTCTTTGTACCTTTCTTACGGCCAGTTGCAACAATGTCAGTTAAAATAGGTTTAACCTTGAGTTTGTTAACGATTGGTTAATTCATTTAACTGGGAAATGTTGCACCAACCCTAGTTAAGTCTCGTTAGCTAACTGGATGTATTTTGAGTAACGAGGACGGTGATTGGTTCGTTTTGCTCCAATTAAACTTCCGGTCAACATGGCTGATTATTTTCAATTAGTTGTTTGGTAACTAGAATATCCAAATAGTGTATCGATTTAGTTATTTGATAATTAGCTTATCCAAATAGCTATTCAAATGGCTTATCCAAATATCTTATCCACTTAGTTTATCCAAATAGCTTATCCAAATAGCTTATCCATTTTACTTATCCAAATAGCTTATTCAAACAGCTTATCCAGTTAATTTATCCAAATAGCTGTTTGATAATTAGCTTATCCAAATGGCTTATCCAAAGAGCTTATGCACATAGCTATTCAAATGGCTTATCCTTTTTGCTGTTTGATAATTTCTTATCCTAAGGGTTTATCCTAAAGAGCTTATCCAAATAGCTATTCAAATGGCTTTCCAATTAGCTTATCCAAATATTTTGCACAATTTAGCTTATCTGTTTGTCTGTTTAATAATTAATTTATCCAATTAGTTTAAAATATATTTCTGTTTTGGAATGCCATTTTGCTTCACTAACCATGAAGCCAAACCGTGGTTATCGAGCGTTTAAGTTAAACTGCTATTTAACATCTGGTTAAGTCCTAATCTCGCTTGGTGCAACGCAAACAATTTTAACGAGGACTTTAACAAAGAGTTACTTTGAACTGACGTTGTTGCAATCGGCTGTTAATGAGTTGTCTCTTGAAGTAAATTCTTATAGGAATGATGTAAATATTTCAGTTGGAGACTTTAACATTCACATTTTGTCTGTTGAGGATTCAAATTATAAGAATGTTTATTTTAAGTTTTTGTTGCAGTGTAATTTGCATATACTTATTTCTGGTCCAACTAGAGTGACTGATACTTCAGCTTCATGTATTTAACTTTTTCTTACTAGTATAAATATTACAAAAATTTGTCATTCTTTTATTATTGAGAGTTGTATAACCGATCATTATCCTATTGTGTTATGTACGGATATACAGTAGTCGCCGATTATTGTAATCACTTTGGTCCCAAGTCTGTTTGATTACAATAACCGAAGATAAAAAAAAAAATGAGGTTTTTTATTGCATACAGTATAAATAACGCTTTATTTTGATGTTACACAACAGTACAAGGAGAGTAAAAAATAGAGTTAATAAGTACGTACATACCGTTACCATATAGGAATTAAAGAAAATCATCTATTCTCAATTGTCTGCTTTTGCTCCTAAGAAGATCATTAATATAGTTCTCATAATCATAATGCCATTTAAAGTCTTGAGAGAAATTATGATCTCCTTGTGCAAAACATTGAGCCTTTTTCGTATTTCGCTACATGTTGGTGGATTCGAATATTCTTCCCGATTCTCTTCAGTTCATCCGGCTCAGTGATTTCATTCTTTGCGGATGTGACAAATTCACAGACCTGATCCTCAGTCAACCTGGAAGCGACGTTTATTCGTTTCGTTGCTTGTTCTGTTGCATGAGCTTTTATACAAACTAGATGGAATCCGTCAAAACAACTGTGTGTTTCATAAACAATCATAAGCAATCCTCTCCACAAAGACGTCACAATCAAGCACTTTGCAAGCATTGATGATCATATTAACAAAATTACATACAGCAATTAACGACGATAGCAATGATCAATGCGCATGCGCAGAAGTGCCGATTTTGCTCTTAAAAAAATGCTTTACAGCGTTCATGAGTGAAGACGATTTTGTGTAAGAAAATTAGCAATTTTCGTTAGAATTAAATACTGACACGGCTAATTAGGTTGTAAAAGGTGTATTAATGATTTTTAAAAGATTTCTTATCGAGATGTTTAACAATTGGAAAACGAGTTGATTAAAAAACTGGCGAGATGACACAGGATCGTTCTCCTGTGTGAACGAGGGGATCGTGGCAGACAGCTTGCACAGATGACTTGCTTGCAGCAGAGCCAACAACAGCATGGTTTTAATACTGTTAAATTTAACAGCTCGTGGTATTTCTACGAAATTTCTAGGTCATTATCCATGTGCAGAAGCCTCATCTTGAGAAAAATTTGATGACATTAACCGAAGTTTTGATTACAATAAGCGGCTGATTTTCAATGTACAGTACTTGTATATAACCATTCCGTTCCTGGTAAAAGTGATGACAATAACCGACTGATTACATTAACCGTGATTACAATAAGCGATGATTACAATAATCTGAGTGTGATTATGTTAAAGATTCATTGAAGATAAATTTCAATAGTTTAAATAATTTTATTCAAGTATGTGATTGGTCTTTTGTTACAAGCTATGATGATGTTGATACTGCATATAATGATTTTATTGTTAAGTTGACAAATTATATTTCAAATTGTGCTTATACTGTTTCTTCTTCATCTAAATTTAAGAAATAGAAACTTTGGATTACTAAAGAATTGGTTTTGTTAATGAATAAGCGAGATAAAATGAGGAGAGAGTTTTGAAAGCACCAAGTGATATTTTATTAAAAATTAGATTTAAGAAACTGAGAAATTATGTAATTACTTTAACATGGAAATTGAATAGAGATTTTTGATGTCAAGTGACATCATTCTGGAGTGGGCATCTATTTTAATTTGGAGTAATTGGTCCATTAATTCTGTACTGTTCTTGATCACGTATTTGCTGTTAAGTGGATAGTTAACGTTGAGTCACTTGACATCAAAAATCTCTACGCCAACGTCCCCCTAGATGAAACAATCTCCATCGCGCAACAAAGATTAAAACAAACAGACGTCAACCAAGATGAATGCAGTGACGCCATCGCAATCCTACGAATACTTAAGAAACAAAACTACTTCAAATTCGAAGGTTCATTTTACGAAATACCAGAAGGCATATAGCCATGGGATCACCCATCAGTTCAGTGGCATCCGAAATATTTCTACAGCAACTTGAGGAACCCATAGTTGACCAACTTACCAATAACTCATCCATATTGTACTACAGAAGATACGTCAATGATACATTCATAATATACAACAGCCAAGTCACCAACGCCGAGGATATCTTCACAACATTCAACAGCGCCCACCCAGCAATGCAATATACTGCAGAAACTGAAGAACTAGCCCAACTCAATTTCTTAGATATCAAGATACAACGGACCAGCGACAATATATAGTTCGCCATCTACCGCAAACCATATACCACTGCGAACATCATCCCGTACTCTTCCAACCACCCTAGCCAACACAAATCTGCGGCCATCAACTATAATTTTAGAAGGGCTCTGATGTACCCAATTTCGAGCACTAACGTTAAAGAAGAAATCGCCACTACATTCAACTTAGCCCGTAAGAATGGATTTCCAGATTATGTGACCGCATCGATCCTCAACAGGGTACGCAAAAACATACGGAACCCCAAACCACCTCAACCCAACCAGAAACGATACGCCGCACTCACTTACCTTAATCCCGATATTCATAGGATTGCGAAAATATTCAGAAAAGAAGGTATGAACATATCATATAGAACCAAATATCCCAACCAGAAGATGCTGAACTCCAAACCGGACACAAGGATGAACAACACCTACAGCCAGCCAGGCAGGAGTATACAAATTATCGTGCCCAGATTGTGAGGCGTTTTACATTGGATCCACGACCCGATCGTTCCTAATTCGATTCAAGGACCACAGACAGTCGTGGATCAACAAGGACAATGTATCCGCCTACGTCAACATCTAATAACCAACAAACACCGCATGGTCGACATAGACCAGTGCATGCAGATACTATGGACCGGAAAAGACAAGGCCAAGATATTACTACGTGAAGAATATGAAATAACGAAACACAAAGAACTCAAACCAACAACTATACTCAATAACCAAACCATGTTCAAAAGAACGGATACGATCCAGCTGCTCCTTAATTTCACCAAGATGAAAGACACCTGCAACCGAACAAGAAATTAAGACCTCCATAAGGTCCGCGCTTTTCCTTTCTAACCTATCTTTGTTTGTCGTAATGTTCTCTTTATTCTGTAATGATTCCATTGGCCCTAACACTTTGTATAGTTTGTATAAATACCAGGCCTGGCCAGCCTCACATCTCTGTAGCTTAACCGCCTCCGATGATAATGTCTAGTTGAAACGCGTCAGGCAAATAAAAGGTTTCTACCGCATCTCTTTGGACTCTTTCTTTTACAACAGACATTATGATGATGCTCGACCAACTCCAGGTATATTAATGAACTAAATTACCGTAAATCTTCTACTATAACGCGACCTCTTATATAACGAGACTCTACTTTTTCGGCCCAAAAAATCGGCAAAAATCCTATCCTCTTGTATAACGCGACCCCCATTTTTGACTCCTCGCGAGAAATAAAATGTACAAACTTTTTGTTGTTCTAGAAGCCATTTCTAATCAAACCTTTTTCAGAATAAAAATTCATCATATTAATACTAATTTATAAACCGGTAGAAGCACAGAAATCAGAAAGCCAAGTCATTTACAAAAAAAGAAGAAACTAAATAATAAAAAAACAGAAAAAAAAAGAAAAAGTACCTTAGTTCTGCTGAGTGAAGAATCTCTAAGTCCTGAATCACTAAATGCAGGTTGAAGAATCACTAAATAAATATGCTGGAGATCGAATCTAAAAGTATTGATGAACTGGATGAATAGGTTGTACTGATTTACACTCACATTGCCAGAGTTTATATAGTGCTTGCAGTGCTATTGTCAATCAAAACTAACCAATCAACACAAAGTGGTATATTGGGTGGGGGTGGCAATGTCCATTGGCTGAAGAGTTCTTTTTTTACATGTTTTTATGGAATGAATCAGTATATCGTGCCTGTTTGTAACCCACATGATTTTAATGGGGGAAATTAAAAGTTCAATTACATGCATTTTTACACCAAAATTCAATTTCATTTTGGAACATTTGCCCCATAATCAAGCAACAGAAAGCAACTTCGACAAAAGCAACTGCCTCAACTTCATCGAGGCAGTTTGGAAGTTTATAGCCCTACATTGATATGGAAAGCTTTCTCACTTGCACATCGACAAAAAAACACAACAGTACATCAATTTTCTTAATAAAAAGACAAGTAATCTTTATTCAGTTTAATATTTTCACTACATAAGCTTTCTTGTAGGCTTTGGTTCGAGGCAGTTTTGAAGTAGGCCTAATTAGAAATATCGATGTTTGGGAGAAGTTATTATCGATGTTGTTAGATGTTGGCGACGAGACAAAATCTCCTCCGGACAAAACCTCCTCCGGCCGCAGTCGTCGGAGGGCTGATTTTTATCCTGTAGTATAATACGACCCAGCAAATTTAGATACTTTTTTAGGCCAAAAAAAAGCGTTATAGTAGAAGATTTACGGTATTTTTTTGCAAGTATGGGCAAATCTTCAAATGAATCTCTGCAGTTCAACCCTCTGAACTGCCTATTTCTCCTTCTTTGTCTTGTTCTCTGACCCCAGTTGCCATCTCTGAGACTGTAAATAATATTTTTTCACTTTCTAATAATGCAGCAGCTGGTTTGGATGAGGTACCTGTTAAAGTTCTTAAAAGTAATGCTTATGTTCTTGCGCCTCCATTAACATATCTTATTAATTTATTCTTTAGTCAGGGAAGATTTCCAGATGCTTTAAAATCAGCTTTGGCCATTCCTGCACATAAATCAAGTACTTAATTTTTCTGATTTTGCAAGTTATCGTCCTATTTCTTTATTGTCTCATATTTCAAAATTACACTGCTTTGCAATGAAATTGCCCCACCCACAAGGAGTTATCCGAATGAGCCAAAAGTAGGTATACGGCAAGAGATACATCTGAACACACCTTTTTTAGGTTGTGGAGCCCAGATGTGCACTCATTTGTACAGGGTGTCCAAACGGAAAGCGGCATCAGTAGGTTGTGGCACCACCTCTAGTGGCGATGCATTATTCTAGCCGCAGGTGTAGGTGATCATACCGATGGCAAATGTCATCTTGGGGTACGTCTGCCCAGGCTGGTGAACCTCCTGTGTTAGGTCATGGAGATTGAGGGGTGATCATAAACAATGTCCCGCACGTGCTCAATTGGCGATAGGTCTGGGGACCTCATGTGCCATGGCAGGCAGTTGACATCATGCAGACATGCCATGCTCATGTTTGCCGTGTGTGGTCTGGCGTTATCCTGCTGAAAGACTGTGCCGGGTATGGTGTGCAGAAAGGGCAGTAATACGGGCTGCAGAATCTCTGTGACGTAACGTGCTGCTATCAGGGTGTCTTAGACCATGATCCTGGGTGTTGGTCCACGATGGTGATACTGGATGCATTGTTCATTGGCACGTTCCAATGGTCTGCGCCACACCCGTCCGTGTCTGTCGCCAGTGTCCAAATAAAAGCGAGATTCGTTGCTGAAGACCACCGGGTGCAATTCCATTCGCCAACCCACTCGTTCACAACACCATTGCAGTCGTATTGCGTGGTGCTCAGGTGTCAAAGGAAGACACAACAATGGACGCCTGGCAGACATTGTCGTGGCGTGTAACCAGCGTGCTATTGTTGCTATTGACACTGGAGCAGTACCGTGAATAGTGATGTTGTCGCGCATTTGCCGCAGGGTGATGGTTTTGTCCGCTAGTGCTGTTCGCAGTATCCGCCTATCGGTACAAGCTGACGTGCTTCTCCGGGTCCCAGAGCCTGGTCTTCTGGCATGTGTGCCTTCCTCTCGCCATTGCCTCCAACATTGACCTATCGTCAGTGGATCCCACGAGACATGGGCAGCAATCCGTCTGGTTGACCATCCAGCCTCGGCGAGGCCAATAATCCGACCTCATTCAAAGTCCGTTAATTGCGTGAACGGTTGTCATTGTCGTCGCCGCAGCATTGAGACCGTTGTGCGGATTACAGTACTGTACATTCACGAGACAGTTGCTTCCTCCCTACTGCATGGAACGTCTCCCACAGGCGTCAACTGATGAGCTTATACAGCCACCCGGACACCCTGTATCAACCCAAATGTTCATGTCCCGTGAGCATGCATCTAATCGTTTACTACTCGGAGGTAGACGA
>JAHWFO010047322.1:100686-125905 GCA_023313115.1 Rhysida immarginata | reverse complement strand
TTAATACTAATTTATAAACCGGTAGAAGCACAGAAATCAGAAAGCCAAGTCATTTACAAAAAAAGAAGAAACTAAATAATAAAAAAACAGAAAAAAAAAGAAAAAGTACCTTAGTTCTGCTGAGTGAAGAATCTCTAAGTCCTGAATCACTAAATGCAGGTTGAAGAATCACTAAATAAATATGCTGGAGATCGAATCTAAAAGTATTGATGAACTGGATGAATAGGTTGTACTGATTTACACTCACATTGCCAGAGTTTATATAGTGCTTGCAGTGCTATTGTCAATCAAAACTAACCAATCAACACAAAGTGGTATATTGGGTGGGGGTGGCAATGTCCATTGGCTGAAGAGTTCTTTTTTTACATGTTTTTATGGAATGAATCAGTATATCGTGCCTGTTTGTAACCCACATGATTTTAATGGGGGAAATTAAAAGTTCAATTACATGCATTTTTACACCAAAATTCAATTTCATTTTGGAACATTTGCCCCATAATCAAGCAACAGAAAGCAACTTCGACAAAAGCAACTGCCTCAACTTCATCGAGGCAGTTTGGAAGTTTATAGCCCTACATTGATATGGAAAGCTTTCTCACTTGCACATCGACAAAAAAACACAACAGTACATCAATTTTCTTAATAAAAAGACAAGTAATCTTTATTCAGTTTAATATTTTCACTACATAAGCTTTCTTGTAGGCTTTGGTTCGAGGCAGTTTTGAAGTAGGCCTAATTAGAAATATCGATGTTTGGGAGAAGTTATTATCGATGTTGTTAGATGTTGGCGACGAGACAAAATCTCCTCCGGACAAATCCTCCTCCGGCCGCAGTCGTCGGAGGGCTGATTTTTATCCTCTAGTATAATACGACCCAGCAAATTTAGATGCTTTTTTAGGCCAAAAAAAAAGCGTTATAGTAGAAGATTTACGGTATTTTTTTGCAAGTATGGGCAAATCTTCAAATGAATCTCTGCAGTTCAACCCTCTGAACTGCCTATTTCTCCTTCTTTGTCTTGTTCTCTGACCCCAGTTGCCATCTCTGAGACTGTAAATAATATTTTTTCACTTTCTAATAATGCAGCAGCTGGTTTGGATGAGGTACCTGTTAAAGTTCTTAAAAGTAATGCTTATGTTCTTGCGCCTCCATTAACATATCTTATTAATTTATTCTTTAGTCAGGGAAGATTTCCAGATGCTTTAAAATCAGCTTTGGCCATTCCTGCACATAAATCAAGTACTTAATTTTTCTGATTTTGCAAGTTATCGTCCTATTTCTTTATTGTCTCATATTTCAAAATTACACTGCTTTGCAATGAAATTGCCCCACCCACAAGGAGTTATCCGAATGAGCCAAAAGTAGGTATACGGCAAGAGATACATCTGAACACACCTTTTTTAGGTTGTGGAGCCCAGATGTGCACTCATTTGTACAGGGTGTCCAAACGGAAAGCGGCATCAGTAGGTTGTGGCACCACCTCTAGTGGCGATGCATTGTTCCAGCCGCAGGTGTAGGTGATCATATCGATGGCAAATGTCATCTTGGGGTACGTCTGCCCAGGCTGGTGAACCTCCTGTGTTAGGTCATGGAGATTGAGGGGTGATCGTAAACAATGTCCCGCACGTGCTCAATTGGCGATAGGTCTGGGGACCTCATGTGCCATGGCAGGCAGTTGACATCATGCAGACATGCCATGCTCATGTTTGCCGTGTGCGGTCTGGCGTTATCCTGCTGAAAGACTGTGCCGGGTATGGTGTGCAGAAAGGGTAGTAATACGGGCTGCAGAATCTCTGTGACGTAACGTGCTGCTATCAGGGTGTCTTAGACCATGATCCTGGGTGTTGGTCCACGATGGTGATACTGGATGCATTGTTCATTGGCACGTTCCAATGGTCTGCGCCAGACCCGTCCGTGTCTGTCGCCGGTGTCCAAATAAAAGCGAGATTCGTTGCTGAAGACCACCGGGTGCAATTCCATTCGCCAACCCACTCGTTCACAACACCATTGCAGTCGTATTGCGTGGTGCTCAGGTGTCAAAGGAAGACACAACAATGGACGCCTGGCAGACATTGTCGTGGCGTGTAACCAGCGTGCTATTGTTGCTATTGACACTGGAGCAGTACCGTGAATAGTGATGTTGTCGCGCATTTGCCGCAGGGTGATGGTTTTGTCCGCTAGTGCTGTTCGCAGTATCCGCCTATCGGTACAAGCTGACGTGCTTCTCCGGGTCCCAGAGCCTGGTCTTCTGGCATGTGTGCCTTCCTCTCGCCATTGCCTCCAACATTGACCTATCGTCAGTGGATCCCACGAGACATGGGCAGCAATCCGTCTGGTTGACCATCCAGCCTCGGCGAGGCCAATAATCCGACCTCATTCAAAGTCCGTTAATTGCGTGAATGGTTGTCATTGTCGTCGCCGCAGCATTGAGACCGTTGTGCGGATTACAGTACTGTACATTCACGAGACAGTTGCTTCCTCCCTACTGCATGGAACGTCTCCCACAGGCGTCAACTGATGAGCTTATACAGCCACCCGGACACCCTGTATCAACCCAAATGTTCATGTCCCGTGAGCATGCATCTAATCGTTTACTCCTCGGAGGTCGACGAGGGGGGCGCCCCCCCACTAAATATGGATAAGGTCGGATAACTCCTTGTTGATGGGGCAATTTCATTGCAAAGCAGTGTATTTGAAAAATCTATTAAAATTAGGGTTATGTCCCATTTGGACAAAAGCTCTATTTTATCTCCTTTGCAATATGGTTTTAGACCTAATGTGAGTACTGAAATAGCTATTAGAAAGATTACTACAGATATTGCTATTGTATTGGATTTTGGTTATAAACCCATTGGTGTTTTTCTTGATTTAAGGAAGGCGTTTGACTCTGTTAATCATAAAATTCTTTTTAGTAAGTTGCTGCATTATGGTATTAGGGGAGTTTTTTGGATTGGTTTATTTCTTATTTTAATAATAGGATGTGATTGCCACCCCCTCGCCTTATGTAGGATAATGGCTATCAAGGTTGTCGTTGCGCGCGGCATGTCAGGGGTTCAGGACCTAGATTCATTAGGAATGAGGAACTGACACTGGGACAAGTATATCCATTGAACACATTTATTATATGTTTCTTACAATTACAGGAAAATACAATCAAGTGCCAAGAATATGCATGCAACGTCGATTACACTCTGAGGGGCCCCTCTGAAATTGTAATTTCTCTTATCAACTAGATAATTTCTATAATTACAGCAAGAACAAACATTGCTAATTCAGGCGTCGATTCCCGCAATCACTTATCAGGCTGTGACAACAAGTTCATGTCCATTATGTGGTGTTGAGGTTCAGGTCTGGTTTTCAGGGGTATCTAGAGCGTTGGACAATTTTTCACCGAGAGCTGCTGAATAAGTATTCCAATCTCTACACCAGGGACGTCCAAATCGTGCCCATCGCCCACATGCAACATAAAAAGCTCGTGGACAAAGCTCACGGGCAAAGCCGAGGAGATAGTCCAAAACTCAGGAGGGAGCAGGTATAGCTTTTCCTATGCCGTGTTGCCAGACTTTAGGGGATAATTCCATTAAATGAGGCATTATTTCTTTTGTTACTGATACTTGCTTGTTTTTTGTCTCGCATAACATGATGTGCATTCCGAAAAAGCATAAAATCACTGAACCAGTATTTAAACCGGAGTGGGAGAATCTGTTTTTTGATGTATATGCTATACTTGACTCAGTTTCCGACCTTGTATAATGTTTTTATTTATTTCCGGACTTTTTCAGATATGTTTTATATAATTCTACTCTCATTCTCTTTTGTAAATCCTCTTGTCTTGTGACAACCAAATACGTTTTCTTTTCGGTCTGCGATTTGTTTGATTTTCTCTTTTATCATTTTATTCATTGGATGTCCCTTTAGTATTTTCTGTTATTGGTTCACACTTCTGTAATTCCATTCTCCAATCTCTTTGCTTACTCTGTACCTTAATTCTGTATATAAAGGCCTGCAAGCCTTTTGTTGTGTTATCCTTGATAAAGCCAGGAATAAATGGCAAAACTAGTTGGAAACTCTGTTGTCCCTCTGTTATACTGTAAGGTTACTACCAATTTCGTTTTTTTTTTTTTCATTGTTCATAGATCGGTTTCTAAATGCTTAATATGCAATCATGTCCTATCGGGAAAAAGAAAATACAATTCTACCTGACATCGAGAAAATTGTCACATTAAAACGAAGGAAATAAAATATTAAAGTGCCTCATTTTTTTTTATTTTTTTTTACAGTGTCGAATTGATAATTAGCAACTCGACTTTAATGAACTGATCAACGTAATGTGCAGTAGGGGGAGAAGGAAGATTACCCGTGTGCATGGGCGCAGCCCGCGGACAGAAATCTTGGACAACCTCGCTCTACACGCTCGTAAGTGCAGTGTGCTCCTTTGAGTAAAGCTCGTGAGGGGATGAGCACAGGAACCCCTCCCTGGTTAGCTCTTTGCTGTACCTTGTCCCATTCTAGCGAAGTTGTGACATTAACATCTCAATGGGAGTGGCGTTTAGTGCCAGTTGGGCTCACCAGTTTTCAAAACTTGATGCCAAAGCACAAATCTACACCCTGTTCCCCACAATGCCACCTAGTTGATTTGCCTGTGATCGGCGACTCCTGTTTAGCAGGGTCCTCATAATTACTTAAGAAACTACTATACAGTGGATTTCTTCCTCCATTCACAATAAACAAGGGCTTTTGCAAGTTGCACTGCACTTATTCCAAGTATGCATTTCCAGGTCGCAGCTACTGTGCGATTGCGGGCCGGAACAGTGTTGGCTCTTGGCTGTTCATCACTGTTCATCAAATCAAACCAAATCTTAGCAGGAACGGGACGAAACTCTACTGCAAGACTTCATGGACAAAGATAGATGACCAACGATTGCAAACAGGATAGCACTACTTTCAACAGATGAGGTATACAGCGGGGGAAACACAACTCATCAGCGTGGCAAGAATAAATAAAATTGTCACTCACCATAAGCTGTCATTTACCATTTTTGTATACTCATCCAGACAGGCTCTGCCATGACGTTTCATGTGTAGTAGAGTCTCTGCAACTTAAAACACCATTTGTGTCGAGTTCGAATACAAGTCTGCCATTACCGCCCCACCGGGGTAGGCTTGGCTGCAGCACTCAGGGGGGAAAAAAAGTCCGCCGCATAAAAAACTTTTTATGATTTGGAAAACCGTCTAAACTTATTATAAATTGTACATACCTTATGAGCAGGATTGAATCAGGGACACTCAAGTTACTTAGCACTTGAAAGTACAGTTCAGGAAATTCAGACAGCGTCTGTTCAGCCCGAAATCCAATCCATAACTACTTTTAACAACGACAAAAAACCGGAACAGCATAAAAAAAATATTTAATAAAACAGAACGTATTCAAAATTCTTGAAAGCAAACCTAACAATTGCTTGCTGGAAGCTGGGAAGATTTTCTCAGAAAATCTGCCAACAATACCAGCTTCCAACAAACAAGAGCAATGTAATCGACATTACGTCATTCCCGGCATGGCAGTAATAACCAACTCTGCAGCGACAATTGCATGAAAATAAATTAAAATGAAACAAACAAACCCCCTTTAAACCCTCAACAAAGTACTTCCCCAACTCACAACCATTAAACCAAACATAAAACACTACAACGAACCTTTAACAGAAACACAACACAAACACCACCACTAAACCACCCCTCCATGACACAACAAACAAAAGCACATCACTCTCAATATCCCATTCCCACTGGGCACATGTGGCATCCCAAACTGACATGGAATGTCACAAGGAAACAATGTTTTGTTGTTGATGCTCAAACTAGTGTTTGGGTTGATATAACTACGGGTGTTCCCCAAGGTACTGTACTTGGACCACTTTTGTTTTTAATTTATATTAATGACCTTTTGTTTTTGCGAATTTCTAGTAATATTCAGGCATATGCTGATGATTTAGCAATAACTTATAATAATCCAAGTATTATTGATCATGGTTTTATTACACATGATATTAGTCTAATTACTAAGTGGCTTTTTCAAAATACAGGGTGGTTATAATTAAAGTGCCACCATTTAGACCTTCTAGTGGCTGTTCTGGTAATCAGATTTTGATGAAACTTGAGATATATGTTATACAGACCATGGGGAAGATAATTTTGCAATTAAAAACATTAGTTCACATTTTGACCGCTACGTCAAAATATGGTGCTGGGGTCATATAGACAGATCTCCGATGCCCCTTGGCACCCTGTCAATATGACGATTAGAGGTGTAGGGTGAAGCTGTTTTACTATAGAACACAGAGGGTTACACTCAGATGTCCTAATATGGCAGAAAACTATTAAATACTACACTACATAATCAAAGGAGTTGGGACACCTGTTGCTCTACTGTAAAGCCGCAAAAAGCTTCAATCAGTTGTGTGTAGGACAACCCCGAGCTGCTATCACTGCCTCTACCCTACATGGCATACTGTCCACAAGTTTACAGAATGTGTCCACAGGTATTGACCTCCATTCCTCGAGGAGTGTTGTGGTCAGTTCCTGGACAGATGTAGGGCGAACCATCCTGGATCTCACACGTCGTTCCAATTCGCCCCAAAGATGTTTGATGGGGTTGAGATCAGGACTCTGGGCGGGCCAATCCAGTTCTTCAACCCGCATCTTGTCAAACCAGTCGGATATGGATCTTGCTTTGTGGCAAGGCGCATTGTCGTGCTGGAAGAGGAACGACCCGTCACCGAAGTGTTCCCACAGTGCTAGAAGTGCCCTGTTATCCAGAATGATCCTGTAGCCATCAGCATTGAGGTTTCCCTCCACCTTGATGAGCGGGCCCAGTCCAGTCCAGGAGAAACACCTCATGTGTTCACAGGGGTGTCCCAACTCCTTTGATCATGTAGTGTATATAGGCCTGTCGACCCGCAATTTCAATAAACGATTCAAAGAACACATGGACTTCTACAAGAAACAAGATAAAAATTCATACTAAGCGATCCACCTTGCCCACACGGGACATGCCCCAAAAGAGCAAATTGAAATTATGACTATTCTCCATCTACGCAACGACCCATTCAAGACCGCCACTCTCGAAGCTATTGAGATCTTTAAAGCTAAGATCTCCTCTCCAGATCACCTCCTCAATTGCCAAACCGTTTTTGATATTTATTCTATTTTAAATTCTTTATCCGATATCTTGCAATTTTTCAATTTTGTATATTTACTTTCTTTTCTATTTCTTATTGATACCTTAGTTTATGTTAACTTTGGATGAGTCTTCTACTAGGTCCACGTTTTCAATTTTGTTTGCGTTATGACATCACTTTTTCCTTTATATTTCAATCAATTTTCTCTCAAGGTTTCCTTATAATTTCATTGTTATTGGTTCCTTATCCAACCATTCTCCTATCCAATGTCGCCACTGTATAATTTATTTATTTACTATTTGTTATTTCTTCATCCAATCATGTTCTCATTCTGTACCATATTTTCTGTATATAAAGGCTTTGTCGTGGCCGCAGAGTTATTTTAGTTGGGAAAAAGAAAAAAAAAAGGACTAGAGTTATTATTTAACAAGCTTTTCCCCCTTTATTCTTCTCTTATTAGTATTGTAATACATTGGCGATTTGATTTCATTGCTTAGCAACAACAAAATGATTGTTGTGGAAAACAACAATGAAAGCGGAAATGCTATTAACTACAATGCTAATTTCCAATCTTAAAAATAGCTATTGAATAATGTTTAACCCAACATTCTCCCCCATTAACTTATTCAACTGATAAGCTTAGTTGTTAATAAAGATTAATAGCTTTGATAAGACATTCATGTTCGTTTTTCTTCAAACGTTTTGTCATCAAATCCGCCTTATTCTCGCTGGAGGGTACGAATTCTATTGTGACTATCTTCTGCTCCACCAGCTCTCTCACGAGTATCGATGTGCCTTGATCGAGTATTTTCTTTCTTAGTCTTGCAAAAATCTATCGCCGAACAGTTGTCACATTTGATGATCATCGGTCGACGGCTTACGTTATGAAGATGCAGTCCTACCAATACTTACTTACTTACTTACTTTTCAAACCCGCTTATCCGTTAGGGTCGCGGGGGCAGCAGCCCTATGGAGGATCTCCAGCGATCGCGATCTTCCGCCATCAGGCGCATGTCCTCCCTGGTAATATCCAAGCGACTCGAACCCAGATTCTCCAGGTAGTCTAGCCACCTGGTTCTAGGCCGACCCCTTGGTCTCTTACCCACCGGCTTGGAAAATAACAACTGCCTAGGAAGACTAGTTTGCGGCATCCGAATCACGTGGCCATACCAGCGCAACTGAGACCTCTCAATGCGGAGAAGTAGCGGCTCAACACCTAAAGATTCCCTTATTGTATTGCTGTACACTCTATCTAGTAGGGTAACACCTGCAACACCTCTCAGAAATCTCATTTCGGCCGCTTGTACCCGCGATCGCACTCTTTCGGTCATTACCCAAGCCTCATGACCATAGGTGAGAATGGGGACAAAGATGGATTTGAAGACGGAGAGCTTAGCTTTGTTACTCAGCTCGCGTTTCGTTACCACGGATCGCCACAGTTCACGTCTGACACAGCTTGCTGCACCGATCCGAGCATCCAATTCTTTCTCCTGCCGTCCATCACTCGTGAATGCAATCCCGAGATACTTGAATTTCTCCACCTGTCTCAATGAGGCTCCACTAACATGGAGAGCGCACTGAGCAGGCTGTCTTGAAAGGACCAGAACCTCGGTTTTAGCCACACTGATCTTCATCCCAGCTTCTTCACATTTGGCTGCAAGCCGGTCTAGTGCATGCTGAAGGTTCGTGCAAGAAGACCCAAGGAGGACAAGGTCGTCAGCAAAGAGCAACCTCTCCACCAGGCAGTCGCCCACACAAACACGCTCATCGCCTCGGCTGCCCCTGTCTATCCAGTCCATAAAGATAATGAACAAGATGGGCGACAGTACGCACCCTTGGCGGAGTCCAACACCCACGGTGAACGGTCTTGACTTAATGCCATTTATCCGGACACACATCTCAGAGCTTTCGTACAGAGACATGATAGCAACCAGTAATTGCCCATCCACTCCATACTCTTGCAACACTTGCCAGAGCTTCTCCCGAGGAACTCTGTCGTATGCTTTTTCGAGGTCCACAAAGCAAGCGTAGACCTCTTTTGCATACTCCCAGGATTTCTCAAAGATTTGCCTTAGAGCAAAGATGTGATCCGTCGTGCTTCGGCCAGGTCGGAAACCACACTGCTCCCCCGACAGTTTGGAGTCCTACCAATATTTTTGTAATCCACATTACCTCTCTCGCGGCTTGTGAAAGGGCAACGTACTCACTTTCCATAGTAAAGAGTGAAACGCATTTTTGCCTGGAAGCTTGCCAAATTACAGGTGTTTTTCCTACAGTGATGATTGTCCCACTATAGGAATGTCGATCAATCAAGTTTCTGGCCCATTCGGCATCCGTGTCAGTCATCAGTTCCGATTCTTTTGCTTCATACCACAGTATTTTATTCTGAGTGGTATTCAGATATCTCATGATATGCTTCAAACATTGACTATGTGTGTAACTTGGATTCACAACAAATTGTGCCAGCTGGATTACTGATACCAATATATCTGGTCTTGGCCTTGTAGCTAGGTACAGCGGACTTCAGATTATTTCATGATAGTGCTGTTGAAAGTAATCATAACTATCATTCGTTGGCTCTTCTTTTATCAGCTTCACCCCTGGATCAACTGGTACATTTGCGGCTCTAGCATCTGTAAAGTGGTATTTGCTTAGCAACCGATTAATGAAATTATTTTGATGAATTTCTATGTTTCCATTGTCATCCGGATATTCAGTATGTATGTGATCTCCCCTAAATCTCTTACTTCATATCTTGAAGAGATTTTCTGAACGACTTCTTCAATATCTCCTTTGGCTTTCCCAAAAATGACTATATCGTCCACATAAATTAGTACAACGATTCTTTGTTTATACTGATAAACACAATAACTTCCGGATATACTTCTAAAATGAAATTCTTTCAGTGTTTTGTCAAGCTCAGTATCACTCGAGTCCGGCTTGTTTGAGGCCATATAGAGATTTGCAAAGTCGTAATACATGACTTTCTTTTCCAACTTCTTCCCATCCGGGAGGGGGGGAGGTGGTGTCATGTAAATACCTTAAGTTCCCCATAAAGGTACCCGTTTACAATGTCCAAATGTCTGGTTTCCCAACGAAACATTGCAGCAATTGCTAGCATTGTTCTAATAAGGGAAAAATCTTACCACTGGTGAATAAGTTTCTTCGCATTCTGTTCCTTTTTTCTGAGAACACCCTCGAGCCACAAGTCGAGCCTTATAACGAAGAATATTTCCCTCTGGGTCCGTTTTCACTGTGAATACCCATT
The DNA here is from genome assembly GCA_023313115.1 of Rhysida immarginata. NCBI lineage: Eukaryota > Metazoa > Arthropoda > Chilopoda > Scolopendromorpha > Scolopendridae > Rhysida > Rhysida immarginata. The sequence continues at coordinate 115,462 of JAHWFO010047322.1, read as the reverse complement.
TACATGTAATAGTGTGTTGATTAGGTGGCAGTTTTGTCAATCACCATGTACCCCGGCTGTTCAGAGCTGTAATTTCCTTTTCCATGGCCTCTTCCCATTTTTCAGCTTGGGCGGAATTTCTTGATTCTTCGATCGTTTCAGGGATGACCAATTCTGTAAGATTAATTTCAGGATTAACGTTTTGGTTTTCCTGCTCTCCCCCAAGGATTGGGGTTCCATTTTTTCAGTAAATTTCTTATTTTAGGACTGCTGGGAAGTTGAATTTCATCATTGGGATTCTGCCTGTCATCTTGGTGATTGTTATCATTGTACAGTCCCTTTTCTTGAGGCACCAGATTTAGATCTTCCGATTCGGTATTGTTTCCATCTTCGTCAGTATCTTCAGTTATCTCAAGAGTATTTTGAAAGCGATCGATGCCATCGTTCTTTTCTGATCGGAAGAAATATAAGTCTTCATTAAAGCGTACGTGTTTTGACTCTATCACTTGAGTAGTTCCAGGTATCCATAACCTATACCGCTGACGCTGAATGCGTATCTGACCATCACACGTAGTTTAGCTTTAGGATCCAACTTGGATAATTTCTGCTTAGGTATGTTAACGAACGCTGTGCAATCAAACACCTTGAAGTGTGCGACCTTCGGTTTAAAGCCACTCCACTTTTCTTGGAGTACCATTCCTTGAATCGCACGATGCAGTGTTTTGTTCTTAACATAAGTAGCGGCCATGACCGTCTCGGCCCAAAGATGCTTTGGCAAATCAGCTGCAATAAGATTTGTTCTTACTAGCTGCATAATAGTGTAGTTAAATCTCCCGGCTATTCCATTCATTTGAAGAGAGTAAACATTAGTCAATTCATGAATTATACAGAGTTCTTCACGTAACTTATTTACCGTCTGGTTGCAAAATTCCAGGCCGTTATCAGACCGTAGTCTCTTCAGGCGTTCTCCGGTTTGGCATTCTACCAGGCTAATATACTTCTTTAGGTAATGAGAAACTTCGTCCTTACTCTTCAGTGTATACACTATTGCTCTTCTTGAAAAATCATCAATGAACGAAAGGAAATACTTTCCTCCACCAGTTGAATTCACGGGACTTGGTCCCCAAATATCTGTATGAACAAGTTCTAGAATCTTCGTGGTACTGATTCTCCCAATAGGACGATGTAGTTCTTTAGTAGATTTTCCTATCGCACAGTCTTTACAGAAACTAGGACTTGAGTTAAGAGTATCTAGACCTCGTACATAGTTTTTGCTGCTCATTGCTTTTACATCTTTATGATGGATATGGCAAAACCTTATGCCATAAATCGAGTAATGGCTGTTGACTTGCAATATGTGCCTTGGACGATTTTGGCAAAACAACTCTTGCTTGTAGTACATACAAATCGTTTCGTACAATGCATACTCCTACAAGTTTTTTCTCTGCATTGATGATTTGCATCCTTCTGTCGTATACCATAATCTTGTAATGTTTCCTGTCCATCATTCGCACAGAAATCGGGTTTCTTCTAAGTTCTGGTACGTAATATACATTCTTGAGTATGATTTGGATTCTTTCCTTGTTTACGTATGTTCCAATAATTACTTCACCCATACCTTTTATCGCCATCGTACCTTGGGCAGTTGTAGCACTTGCACAAGTCGATGCACGGAAATTCTGCAGCCAATCACTTTTATAGGTAAAATGATTCGTAGCACCGCTGTCAATAATCCAACTTTCAGCCAATGTTTCTATGTTCAATACCATCAAGAAAGCATCTTTTGTGCCCTTTATTGTCTTACTTGATGTTCCGGTTTGTTCTTCATCTTTTATTCTTTTCCAACAATCTCGTTTCATATGACCATATTTTCCGTAAAAATAAAACTTTCCTTTAAATTTGAGTTTGGATGCTCGCTCCTGTGATGATGATTTATGTCCCTTTTTCTGTACTCCAACTGCAAGTGCCTGTGTTGGGGATTCTTCTGAAATATGTCTTGATGCTCTTCTCTCATATTCAGTCATTAGTGCTTGAGCAACGGCTTTTGCGTTGAACCGATTTCCTTCCACTGAGTGTTAAACTGAGTAACTATCATATCGTAAGTTTCGGGCAGTCCAGCAATCATACTATACGCCAGATCTGTATCATCCACGGGCGATCCTGCTTCATTCAGCTGAGAAGCACAGGTCTTAAGCCGTCTGATGTACGCTTCCATGGTCTCTTCACTATGAAATCTAGTATTGATGAACTCTCGTTTGAGACTAAGAATTTGGATCCGTGACTTAGGTTCAAACGTTTCTTTTAATATGTCCCAGGCTTCTTTCCCTGACTTTGCTTCACATATTAGATGCCGTAGGTCAGTGGACACTCCCATAGCTATAGTCGACAATGCACGATTCTTCCGCAACAAATATTTTTTTGTCACTTCGGAACTGGCTCCTTGTGAGAGAGGTGCTACTGTCCCATCAATGAAGTTCCACAGACCTCGTTCATACAATAGCATTTTCATATTATAACTCCAAGATTGGTAGTTCCCCTCATGTAATTTCTCCCAGACCCATGGACGTAATTGATCCCGCCGATTCTCCACTATTGGCCATTTCGTTTAACCCGAACAAACTTGCCGATATCACTTATAAACAACGTCTGGTAGAAACGAAAAACGCAATCTACTTACGCTGGCATGTTTTTTTTTCAGGTGAAGGCCTAAGTTTCGAGTACAGTTTTAAACGCCTCCGTCAAATTGGTTTCTTTAGGATGCTCTGTTGCACGGTGGAAGCATGCTGGGCCCATAACCTTGTCGTGGTCGCAGAGTTATTTTAGTTGGGAAAAAGAAAAAAAAGGACTACAGTTATTATTTAACAAGCTTTTTCCCCTTTATTCTTCTCTTCTATGTATTGTAATACATTGGCGATTTGATTTCATTATTTAGCAACAACAAAATGATTGTTGTGGAAAACAACAATGAATGCGAAAATGCTATTAACTACAATGCTGATTTCCAATCTTAAAAATAGCTATGTTTAATTCAACAGCTTATGTCCTCTTGTGTGTATCCTTGATAAAGCCAGGAATAAATGGCGAAACTAGTCGGAAACTCTGTTCTCCCTTTGTTGTGTTGTAAAGTTTCTACCAATTTTATCGATAGAAACAGCACTATGGACCCCTTACTCAACGATTAAAAGTTTATAGCCTACATTGATAGGAAAAGCTTTCCCACTCACACATCGACAAAAAAATAATAGAACATCAATTTTCTTAATCAAAATCTAGTACACTTTATTCAGTTTTAACATTCTTTCATAACTTGACTGCATAAGCTTTCTATATCTTGTAGGCTTTGGTTCGAGGCGGTTTGGAAGTTATTTTCGTAGGCCTATTAGCTGTTGGCGACGAGAAATTCAAATAAAAAGCGGATTAATTTATTGTATAATGAACTGGACACTGTATATGTTGTATAATTAATCCATAACACATGGTAATTTCGTGTAAATTTCTTCAGGACAGACAGCAACTTTGTTAGTTCAAAGCAGTTTGGAAGCAAAGACCATCAATATTGATGGTCTCTGTTTGAAAGTAGCGATCTTTGGGAGAAGTTATTTTCGTATTAAATGTTGGTGACGAGAAATTCAAATAAATAGTAAATTATTTATTGTATAATGAGCTGGACATGGTATGTGCAATATAATTAATGTATATTGTTGTGTATGTGAAGTGGGAGGGGAGGCGTAAACTACTTATTACAACTAGTGTTTACCTTTCGGTAGCGTTTCCTCGTTCTCCCATTGGATATATAATGACGATCGGATACAGTTTTGGCAAGACATCATTTGGTAAAGGCTTACGATGGAATCCTGAGATGATGAGCGTTCATCTCAGACTACAATGAGGACAAAACAATGTGAACGATAAAGATTATTTATTTTTTATTTATTTATTATTAGTACTGATGATCCAATACGTCCGTTCAGGGCCTGTATGGCTAGAAGCCGACGAGATGGGTTCCTGGATGAACCTGGATTAACGACTGCTGTATGATGGTCACAGCAATCAAGAATCACGGATGGTTACCCATCCAGTGACTAGCTGTGCCTGATGTTGCTTAACTTCACAGAAGTTGTTTCAGTGAAACGGCCTCCCCCAAAGACGATAACAAAAGCCACAACAAATACGAAGATCATGTGTGACAATAATTAGATGTTGATCGCCGACACGGCATTCCTCCTGTCGCATTAAGCTAGTGGGAATATGGCTGGGGCGGCTGCCAAGTGCGACCGGAGCGCCGGAGGGTTTCGGGGTCTCATCTTGGTTGATCTCAACAGCGCATGGCGTCTGCGACAGAGCTCACTGGAGTATCGCCATCTTCCACATCTGGTTAACACGGCTCGATTGGTTCGGGGAAGTCGCTTAAATCTGGCAGCGGAACGTCTACCGCTGGGTTTGGAGTTGCTGCCGTGGTTGTGAGTTCATTTTCGGCCGCAACCGGGATCTCCTCTGTGGCTGCGTGATCCGCTGTTTGGGGAGCGCACTCGGTAAAGCGCACCCAACGAGGAGTTCTTGGTTTCCTCGTTTCATCGCTGTGGGGCACATTGGAGAGCTCTGCATCATGTGGTTTTAATTGATCGATGTGCCGTTTCAAGCACTTGTTACCAACCGCCACTTCGTAGTGCAGGTCTCCTAGGCAATAGTTGACAACATTCGGTAGCAATCTTTTTTGTGAGGGACTTCCCGACGACACAAAGAACTGCTTGCACTTTTCGTAGGGACCTAAATTTTGGCGTGAACATAGCTTGGTGACACTCTTGCACTCGCTGGCTTACATCTTGTGGCTGCAACATATCCAGGCGAGTGTACAGTTCTCTTCCTAGAAATAATTTAGCGGGGGACTCTTTTATATCGTTCTAAAAATACGTTTAGGTTTCTTTGTAAGCTGGCTGGTGTGGTTCCCATGGCTTTTAATGCACACTTAATGGTTTGTACGTATTGCTCAGCTTGTCCGTTAATGGATGGATGGTATGGCGCCGTGCGCTTGTGGAATTTGACTCCTCGGAGGTCAAGGTGGTTGGTATTCCGTATCTCGCGATCCAGTATGTCGATGGTGGCTGTCGCGGTCGTCAACGTAGTTACCTTGGCTTCCACCCCCTTGCTATACGTGTCAACAACTATGAGAAGCATGTTTTTCGATACTGGTCCGGCGTAATCCACATGGATTCTCTCCCATGGTACCTCCCAGTGGTGAATTTGGAACTGGGGAGGTACGCTGGAGGTCGTCGCACATTCGGCGTACGATTTGACGGTGCGTTCAATGTCGGCGTCGATACCAGGCCAGTATACAAACGAGTGGGCGAGGCCTTTCATCTTGCCTATTTCTAGATGGCCGGTGTGGATGTCATCCAGGACTGGTTGCCGTAGTGGTGGTGGAATCACTACACGATGTTCATACATTAGGCAACCAGCGCTTGTCGTGTATTTATCCTCGGGTGTTTTAAATTCCGGAGCGGGTTAGGTCTCAGCCTCGTCCTAGTTCCTGGACGATCTGACCCAGTCTTGGATCGCTTCGGGTGGCTTTAGCGATGTCCTCTGGACGGATGGGCAACTGGCACATTTGGTGGACCACAAATTCTTCAAATCTATCTTTCTCCTCCTGTTCTACCCTGTTGACTGATGTGATCCATGAGCAATAGTCACCATTGGTATGGTCTTTGGTTGGCTTATAGACGATGGCATAGTTGAAATTGCTCAAGTAGTCTGCATAATTTGCCATGTGACTGATGCATAGGGTCGGGAGAGATTTATGGGGGTGGAATATTTGAGTCAGTGGTTTGTGGTCTGTGACCAACTCGAATCTCCGTGCGTATAGGTAGTTGAAAATTTTTTTTACAGCCCATATGATGGCTAGGGCTTCTTTATCTATTTGTGGATAACGTCTCTGTTTCGGAAAGAGACCAGCTGGCATAGGCTATTGGCCTCTCTAACCCGTTGGCTAGGCGGTTATTTAACACTGCCCCTAGTCCGAAACTACTGGCGTCTGTGGGTGAGAATGACTGGGAGAGAGGGGTCATATTGCGTGAGGAGCTGTGGTGAAATGAGGGTGGTCTTCAGCTCCTCATAAGCCTTCCGGGCTTCTTTGGTCCACACGAACTTGTCTTGGCCCAGCATTTCTCGAAGTGGCTTTGCTCGGTGGGACAGGTTAGGGATGAAGGCATTATAATACGTTGCCTTTCCTAGGAAAAGTTGGAGTTCCTCGGAAGACGATGGTGTGGGGGCTCTCTGGATAGCTATTATATGGTCATTAGACTTATGCAGACCATTCTTGTCTATTATATGTCCCAAGCAGGTTAATGAAGTGGCTGCGAGCGCGCACTTTTTTCGATTCAGATGGAAGTCATGGTGGTCCAATTGACGTAGCATTTGGTGCAACGCTCCTACGAGTTTATCAAACGTTGGGGCGAACACGATGATGTCATCAAAGAAGTTGACGACGTTCTCTGCGTCTCGGAACACTTCCTCCATCCGATGCTGCCACAGTGCTGGGATATTTGCGGCACCATAGATGGCTCTCGTGGTCTGACCAGTCCATGCGTCGGCGTGTTCAATGTTAAAACCTCCCGAAATTTGGTGTCGATTGGCAAATGGGCATATGCGTCAGTGATATCCAGATGAGCAAACCATGCAACCCCTCTCATTTTATTGAAGATATCTCCTATTTTTGGAATTGGATGCTCATCCACGATCATTTGCTTCTTAACCGTAGGTTTATAGTTCCCCGTGATTCGCAGCGCACCGTTTTTCTTTACCACTACGTGGGTCGGTGATGCCCACTCGGGAAAGTCGACTCTTTCGTAGAATCTTGCCTTTATCTTCTCCTCTATCACCTTAGCATACTGTTCTCATAGAGCAAGGGGGACATCTCTTGCTCTGGCAAATACGAGGGTGACATCTGGAACCAGATGGACTGAAGCTGGCAGCCCTTTCAGCTTCCCTGCTGAGTTTTGGAAGATGTCGAACTCTTTCAATAGACTGTCTAGTTGGTATTTCTGTCCCTCGGTGAGCAGTCCTTTGCCTTGGTTATCTGGATGGCTTGTATGGGTGCGAAGAGTTTATCAAAATGGATTTCGTGGACCAAGTTGGCAATCCAATCGCGACCCATTAGTCCTGTAGAGTTACCTTCTACCACGTATAAGTCCATATTCCGGCTGGTGCTGCTGATGGTTTACTTTCCCAAGGTATCGCACTTGGTGACCGGTATAGCTCCGAAATTGCCGGTCGGTCTTCTGTAGGCATAGCTGAGGCTTGATCTTGCAGAGACTGGTGACACCTACGATTCCACAAGGTGCTCCCATGTCAACTTCCATCTGCAGATTCTTCCCATCTATTAACACGTCTATCAGATTTGGGCAGGTGGTTTCCTGATTCGAGGTCCCTTGTAACTGGTTGAGGGTCTGTACTTAATCTACCGGTACTTGTGTCTCGTTGGGTGAGGTCCGACGCAATCCTTTTGCCTTCGAACGACAGGCTTTTGCTATGTGACCAGTCATCTGGCAGGAGTAGCAGGTCGCGGTCTTAAATCAACAGGTGTCTGCCCAATGCAGACCACCACACCTGCCACACGGTTTCTTCGGAACCGTTTTATTTCCGTTGTTTGAGTGGTGACTGGCTGTGGAGCGGTGGCGCTCGTTGCTCGCGTTAGCTCGGCAGCTTGGGAGTTTCTTTTGGCGGTTTTTCCCATGATGGTTCGATTTCGTGCTTATTATGGTCGAGAATGCCAGTAAATGGCAGCGCTACTGCTGCCGAGGTGGAGGATTTTAGCATTAACTTACAAAAGTTGTCATGTGCAGTTTTAAGACGACCCTCCTTTTTATTAGCCCTTTAATATGTGGGAAAACCTAGTCTTATAATCAAGTAATATGGTATATTGCATCACCTCTTAATCGTAATTTGAAAACACATTTTTTATTTCAAAACTTTTAGTTATCATTTTCTCATACCCTCATTTGTAAGAAAATTCATAAAAATTAATTTTCTGTCAAAAATACATATATAACAGAAAACACTCTAAAAATTTGGTATTAAAATGTTTATCATCATCTAAACAAAATGTGGGTGCGTTATGATGTCAAGAAAGAAAAACATGCAGGCTGTCACTCGTTGATTCTTGTTGGATTCTGACAATGTGTGGGGTACTCATTTGCTCAACTTCTACGTCTTTCCTAGGCTGTGCAGGTGATGTCTAACTGTTTCATCAGAAACGTGATACCGTCTGGCAAGTTCACCACATGTTAAACTGCTGTCCTCTTCTATGGCCGTTTTCAGGGCTTGGTCATCTAAGGCTTATGGTCGGGGTTCATCAGAAATGGCAAATTCTCCCGACCTGAATTTCTGGAACCAATGCCTTGCGATGCGTTCATTCACAGCATCATCCCCAAATGCAAGACACATTCAGCAACTTGATGCTGCTGCTGACAAGCCCACCTTGAAGTCATAAAGCAAACAACACCTAACCATCTCCTTCAATACCTCCATTTGTCTTCACTTCTGTACGACATGTGATTGATGTGAATGCCCAACAGCCATGTATTTTATACAGGCTAACCTTCCTGCTCCCCCCGACAGATTTCGGACCACACAATACACTCATTTGCATATCTTCTATCACTTCCTTTTATGGCAACATAAAATCTGCAAGAACTTTTGTGGTTACCTGCTAGTTAATTTATTTATATTTCTTTTCAAACGGTTATTTACTTTATATAATATTTTTGTACGTATATACAAGGTATGTGTATTAAAATACAGGACTGTGCAAATAAATGTGAGAGTGTAGGAACTTGTCACTACCTACATGTTATTATTGCACCACCAACTGTGCAGGGATAAAAAAAATGCATTGATTGCATAAGTGGTTCGTGTCTTGACACACAAAGCTGAGGCACTCTATATCTGCTGTTGTCTGGATTCATGCTGGAGCAAAGACTCAATGTAAAATTTTTTTTCATTGGATCCTTTCTCTGCGGCCAAACATCCAGATCGTAGAGTTGAGCCATCCCCCCTACTGTCCTGATTTGTCCCCATCTGACTTTATCATGTTCTCCAAAAAGACATTGGTTCCGCCCTGAAAAGACGTAACAGCTGAACTTCAGTGCATATCTTCACTGTGTTTCAAGAACTTGTACAGCTATGCACTTGTATAGCTGCCCGAAATGAGTATTTTCAAGTCTGGTAATCGTAAGTTTGTCTCTTATTGCTTGTTTCGTTGTACTAGCACCTGTCCTGGAATTTAATAGACGCACTTTGTACTTGTAAATTCTTTACGAAATAAAAATGACAATATTCTATCATGAAGTTTTCATATGGTTTATTGTCTTATGTTGCTGATTTTTTAGGCTTCTGGAATCTTCTTCATCCTTAGCTTTTCCCATTGTATGAGGACACTGTTGCTATTTGTTTTGGCAATGATTTTAGGCCTCTGAATCTGGAATCAATCTTTGGTGTTATTTATTTATTTCCCCAAACGTACACCGTAATTTATGGTAATAACGCCGTAGCGTATCTATTAAAAAAGTTATAAAAAATGCCTGTGCAGCTTAACTATCGTTGCGGCGTAACTACCGTTTTTTTTTTGTTTTTTTCCTTAACTGCATGACAACAACGATTTCAGAAAACTGATACCGCTTCGATGTGATGCAGTTGCATTCCGTCCTGATGAAAATCAAAAAAATTAGTGCATAATATACTTTACAGTACCTTAATTTTCCTGTATATACAATGTAAAGTTTATTATTTATTACATTTATTCACTTTTCATTTGAATTTCCCGTCGCCACTTTATCACGTCGAAATAAAGTTGCCCTTCATGGGTTGAAAAGTTATGTTCATATTTTTTTTGGCGACGGGAAATTCAAATGAAAAGTCGTATAATGAACTTCAAACGAAATTAGCATATAATATACATCACAGAACTTTAATTACCCTGTATTTACAATGTATAGTTCATTATATATTAATTAATAGTTATTAATAAAAATACAAAATGGATAAAAAAGATAAAATAAACAAAAATAATTAATCAAAAATCAAAATAAAAAGCTGATGTTTCGGATAGAGACTATCCTTTATCAAAGCAAAATGGACAATTCTCTAAAAGCAAATAGAATATTAGAGAATTATCCTGAAATTATGAAAGTTGTACTAACGGACGGGTTTTTTATTAATTTTTTGATTAATTATTTTTGTTTATTTTATCTTTTTTTATTCATTTTGTATTTTTATTAATAACTATTAATTATTGTATTCCAGGGTTCTTGTGTCTCGTCCTTCTCTAAATATATATATCTGTTCATTGTATATTACCAAGAACAGATGATAAGCATACCTTCATCTGTTCTTGATATTACATTATTTCGCTTTTCATTTGAATTTCCCGTCGCCAAAAAAAAAAATTATGAATGTAACGAAATTTTAGGTGGGGGAGGGGGGGGGTCCGGACTAAAACTCCAACTCCCATCGGAGAAAATTCTCCTTCTGGATTGTTTACATCCATAATGCTTATTCTTTTTTATTTATTATATGTGGTGTTCGATATAAGAAAAGCATTGATTTAAAAACAACATACAAAAATTAATTCAATATCCAAACAGTGAATTTGTTCATCCACAAGTTGGAGAGGGTTTTGTCCCGATGAAATTCCAGTATAATATACATTAATTATTTTGCATATACAGTACCAGTTCATTATACAATCAATTAATTCACTTTTTTATTTGAATTTCTCGTCGCCAACATCTAATGCAAAAATAACTCCTCCCAAAGATCGCCACTTTAAATAGAGACCATCAATATTGATGGTCTCTGCTTCCAAACTGCTTCGATCTACTGTCCTGATGAAATTCACAACAAAATTACCGTGTGTGATATAGATTAATTATACAGCATATAAAGTGTACAGTTCATCAATAAATTAATTCACTTTTCATTTGAATTTCCCTTCGCTAAAAGAAAATACGAATGTAACTCCTCCTCAATATGAACAGAATGCCACTTTATCACATCGAAACAATGTTGTTGGCCTTCATATTTGAGAAGTTACATTCATATTTTATTGGCGACGGGAAATTCAAATGAAAAGTGAAATAATGTAATATATAATGAACTATACTTTGTAAATACAGGGTAATTAAAGTTCTGTGATGTATATTATACTCTTATTTCGTTTGAAGTTCATTATACGACTTTTCATTTGAATCTCCCGTCGCCAAAAAAAAATACGAATACAACTTCTCAACCCATGAAGGGCAACTTTATTTCGATGTGATAAAGTGGCGACGGGAAATTCAAATGAAAAGTGAATAAATGTAATAAATAATGAACTGTACATTGTATATACAGGAAAATTAAGATACTGTAATGTATTCTGACGAACCCCCCCTCTAGATACAAGTTTGTCAACCTAAAATTGACTAAAATCGTGAGAGGCGGGCTTGTCAGGGTTCGGGAGTGTCCAAAAGTTGCAATGTCGGCAAATAATAAGCTCAGAATTAATTTAAAAGAAAACAACCTCTTTAATACTCAAAGCATATGACCAAACACAAAGTGAGGAGCTCATTGAATACCCATTAACTACATTAACGTACATTTAAATACTGCTACAATGCCACCAAATAATTGGGCTGTTACCACCAAGTAATACCAAATAAAGGAGGAGGAGACTGGGCTATTGGTACCTTGAGCAGACTGCTTTACGTAGTGCAGACAGCTGCAAACTTAATGGGCGAATGGTGCCACCCGCTAGAAGCCAGTTCAACGTTCAAGAAGACGTCATGTGGTTCCTTTAAGACACCTATACATACGAGGAGGAACCACTGAAACCCTCTGGGGTGACACGCATTGACCGTGGTTCGCACTAACACTCAGTTGGTATCCTGCACGCTGGCCTCAGCGTGAGCCTTTTAGAGCGCCGGCGATAATGCAAGGAACCCTACACCAAGGAACGGTCTATATAGCTCAATGGCACTTAACAGTCCCACCTGTAGCAACTCGAGAACCAAGTACATCCCTCTTTATAAGAACCTCGAAATAAACTTATTGTACTCTTAATATTCACTAAGGAAATAGCTACATTAATTCCTAAATACAACGAGAGTCATTTTACAAAAATCAACTTAAAGACACCCTCTCTAGCGCTTAAAGTGACACAGTTCCACAGGCCCAGCACTGGTGAGAAAATCGTTCCCAGATTCAAAGATCACCACACTACACATGAATTGTCAACTGTTGATTCTCCTCACGTCGCGTCAAAGAAACATAACAAACGTACTCACCACACGGTGTCTTCAAAATACATGCCTTTTTACCGTCCATTCAGAAGTCCAGCGGCCTAGTCGTGGCAGCGTTCGATTCTTAAGTCGCACCCGACGTACCTTAAGATGAACCCACGCACAAACCACAAAACTAATTAACCCCAAGCAGTTCTTTTTGTCACTCTCCGCCATAAAAACTGGTCAAGAGAGCTCCAACTCCGTGTTTTTCCAGCACGTAACTCAACACAACACCCCCAAAAGAACACTACCGTAACCAAGTTTCTTATTTTACCAACAATGCTACAACTGGATGTTGACACTGTCTCCTCGAAAATAAAACAATGCTACAAAACAATGTCAGTCCAGCAAATGCGATCTCTGCTGCAACCAACAAACAACTCCTTGCAACAGCGATCGTTTTCATACAAATTACAACAATAGGGACAACGCAAAAGGCAAAGTGCCATTTCAAAACAAATACAAACAACATTTTCAAAATAATATTTTCCCCCAACACACAATTAACCAATCAAATTATCACCATATACTAATAAACAATATTTGGGCATAAAAATAAAATAAACACAATGTAGTCCTCCGTCGAGCCGTATGCGACAAACTGACATGGAATGTCACAGTATATTATGTGCTTATTTCGTTTGATTTTCATCAGGACGGTATGCAACTGCATCACATCGAAGCAGTATCAGTTTTCTGAAATCGTTGTCATGATTGTACATCACAGAGCTGCTTGTTAACCATACAAAACTATTGCTGACGATAATGATGAAAATAAATAAAATGAAGAATATTTGACTTTTGTTTTTCATGAAGGTTTCTCTTAAATTAAGCAAATTCGTTTTACTTGTCTATCATAAAGGGGGAGGGGGGGGGGCGGTGTAACTACCGTTTTTTTTTTTTTAAATAATACGCTTTTATCAATGCAGCTTATCCAATGCTGCGGCGTTATTACCGTAAATTACGGTAATATATTTATTTATGTGAATACTTTTTTTTTTTTTTAAACTTGTATTCTTTGGGGATGTAATCTATCATGTAAAACAGAACTGGGCATATAAAGGTATCCAGATAATTTTAATTTACTGCATATATTATTTAATTGACATTAGGTTAGTTTAAATATAAAATATTAGCCAACCATTTGTTTAATTTTATGAAGTAACATTGTAAAAATCTATATCTTTAATTTAGATAGTTAATCGACAGCCTTTGGACTTACCTGAAACCATTTATTATTTTTTCTTTACGAAATTTTTTGTAAAACATTGTTTTTCTATGATTTTGGATTTCAGGCTAAACAACGTGTTGACAATTTCCAACTCCAACTGCAGAACTTGTTATATGAGAGTCTTCACTTGAAAAAGGAAGTGGATAAATGCTTGGAATTTAAGTAAGTAAAGCGTTAACACTGAATAAAAGTGGCCAAAGAATTTTCGTTAAAAAATTTATTTAATTGTAATGGACATATATAAGATGGCAAAATATAGAAAGGAAGGGAATGAAATTTGGTGGATCTTGTACAGAGGGTAGATTATCGCAGAACGATAATCTGCAACACTTACTCCTTCGAGGGAGGTTTTGCACCATCCAAGTAAGTAACGACTGCTACGAGATGACAGTAGCAGCCGGGACCGATGGCTTAACGTGCCCTCCGAAGCACGGGGGATTCATGATGGAAGAACTGCTGGTGGACGAACAAACCAGTGGCTATCACCAGCTGCTGGACATCCAGCACTGGTCACTCAGCCAATGGGTCAGACTAAAATCCCCCAACAGCTGTGCCCCAAATAGCCATCCCACCCAGCAGTGGTCCTCAAGAATTTGGTGGATAAATTTTGTTTGGAATTAAGAATGAGAAGTACAAGACCTAACAAATAGTTTGTAGAGATAGCTATAACTATCTTCGGAGTTTTTCTGTGTTTTGAATTACAGTAAATTACTGGAATTTTCTGGCTGATTATCTGTATATAAGGTTCACCATAATATTACAAGTCCTATGCATAACTTGAAATTGAATATATTCAAATTAAAAAAAGTAATAAATCCTGTTAATTAATTATAATTTAAATAATTTATTTAACCTCAACAAATTAAAAAAAAACAAACCCAAAAACAGAAAATAAGATTATAATAAAATGTGAAAACTCTTTGAACTGCTTAAAGTTGTTTATCTAAAGTACCTACTTAGAAAATCTTTATCAAAAATACTCTGTAAAAGAACTGCGGTAAATTCATATAAAATATATTTATTTATTTATTTATAAGTTACATAGGTATAATACATCAGAGCCAGTCTAAGACCAGTATGGTAATAAACCGACAAGTTAAGTCTAAGGCTAGGGTCACACTGGCGTAAAACGCCGCGTAAATACGCCGACGTAACGACGCCAGTGATGTCACTTCCGGTAAATATCATGGTGTCGCGCTTGGTAACGTCGTTACGTCGGCGTATTTACGCGGCGTTTTACGCCAGTGTGACC
>JAHWFO010047322.1:57594-100586 GCA_023313115.1 Rhysida immarginata | reverse complement strand
TCATTTAGTTAGTAGTGTAAAATTGTATAAGTTCATGAACATATACAGGGTCTTTCAAAATTATGTACAATAAATTTAATGACATATTCTTCAGGTCAAAAGAAGACGAAAATGTTCTATAGCACTTTGTCTGGAAATGATTTATTTACGCGATACAGCCAACTAAATCCGTGGCTCCAAATTACAGGAATTGTTCAAAGTGCCCGCCACCAGCTCGTACGCACGCTTTGGCTCGTTGCATGAGCGACCGTCTGATGTCATGGAAGAGTTCGTCGCCAGCATTAAGAACGGTTGGCATGCATTTTCAATTCGTTGTCGCAGATCCATAATGTTAGGAACTTCTGTGCTGTAGACGATCGTTTTCACATGACCCCACAGAAAAAAGTCCAAGGGATTAAGGTCGGGTGATCTTGCAGGCCAGGCTACCGGTCCACCTCGGCCTATCCACCGATTGGTGTATGCAGCATTAAGGTGTGCTCGCACAACATGGCTGAAATGTGCTGGAGCGCGCTCATGCATGAACCACATGTTAGATCTTATCAAAAGAGGAACATCTTCCAGTAATTCTGGCAATGCATTTTGCAGAAACAAAAGATACGTTCGCCCAGTCAATCGTGGCGGCAACACATAAGGGCCAATTAAGTTATTTCCGACAATTCCTCACCAAATGTTCACGGAGAAACGCTCTTGATGCGCTCGAGCTCTGGTAAAATGCGGGTTAGCATCTGCCCGATGGTGCTGGTTGTGAGAATTTACGATTCCTGTCCGGGTGAAGGTTGCTTCGTCCGTGAAAAGTATCTGACTGAGACAACTAGGGTCTGCAGCATGACGACGTTGTATCCATTGGCAAAATCGTTGTCGGTGTGGATAGTCCGTTGGGTTCAGTGCCTGAACCAGTTGCAGGTGGTATGGATGCAAAAGCTGACGGTGAAGAATGCGCCAAACAGATGAGTGCAAGGCTCAATCAGCCAATAGAATCGCACTTCACCATGTGCTTTTGTTTACATCCCGCACAAAGTTAGGTTGGATAGACTATAGTAGAACTACCGTATATACTTGTCTATAAGCCGACCTGTGCATAGACCAACCCCCGGTTTTTGCCCCCAAAAAGTGGAAAAACGCCTTGAGCCGAGCATAAGCCGAGGCAAAAAAGGGGGGGGAAATGCACACGAAAAGCCACAAATTTTTACAGTTTTGTATTATAAAATAAAGTCAATAAATATTTATGAGGCAGGTCTGAATTTTAACGATAATTTAATTTCATTTATGATAAAAATGAAACTTGGATAGGGAGGATCATAGAATTTTTGGAGCGCAATTTTTGCCCCTAGCGAATTATTTTTATTTTTCGAAATGAAACTGTATTTATTTACAGCATGTAATAATAGATTTTAATTGTAACCATATTAACTTTCTTTATTAAAACATTCTTGGGTGACTTTCAAGACGCACTTGGCATGAACACAGTGACAGTTTAACATGGTCGTCTCCATCTTGTTTTCGGGATTTGACTTTGCATTTGCTTTTTTACAATGGAAAATTGAGGGGAAAAAATGCGACATGATGCACTAATTATGTATTTGTATGTTTTGTTTGACATATATTATATGTATTTGTACAATGTGCTGTAAGATATATTAAAGTTTATGCGCTTGGCGATAGTAGGCTATCGATGTTCAAAAGGCATGTGGCAGTTTGGGGCAAATTTCCGCGGGGCAAATGACTGCACTCCAAATAATAACTCAGGTTCTGTAAAGCCTAGATTAATGAAATTTGGAGGAATAACAGGGTACATAAGACTGTGTATACGGTTAAAATTTGATCGAATTCCAACGAGAAATTTCTGAGTTACGCAGTCAAAATTGTAGCAAGTGTTGGTTAGTATTTAAAAGTAAACATGTTATGATGTTGAATGATTAACTAGGAAACTTCATGTTGGAATGCAATCAAATTTTAACGGTATATACAGTCTTGTGTACCCTGTTATTCCTCCAAATTTCATTAATCTAGGCTTTACAGAACCTGAATTATTAACTTGCTGATCTTGGTGGCGGTATTTTTATTTCTGTTCATAGGCCTATCTCAGTTAGCGTTCAAATTCGAACCCATGTTTACCTTGACCTCTGTAATACCTCCTTAAATTGTTTTACACACGATTTTAATCACCCTATATAATCTTTAAAATTACAATGCGTAACAGATACAAAAAAATTATTTGAAATATTTTATAAACCATTTTTTGATCATGGTTTCAATTTTGTTTCGATCATCTTTCAGTAGGCCTAACGTATTTTTATTTTAGTTATGTATTTTTATTATTATTATCACTGGACCCCAGAGCATTTGCTTTTAACAATGGAAAAGTGGATGGAAAATTGAGGAAAAAGACGTGAAATACTGCACTGTATATTGTTTATATTTGTACAATGTGCTGGTACTTGGCGATAGTATCGATGGTAGCTCATGTATCGATGTTCAAAAAGTTTCGAAATCGAATTTTTCGATCTTCTTTAGGCCTAATCTTCTTCAATCTTCAATGCTTCAATGTTCCATTTTGAATAGCTGTTTAGATTAATGTACTTACGGTATGTATTGCAATAACAGAGCACGTAAAAATGCGCTGGTTTCGTTTGAAGCCCCTCCCCCTCTCATACTTTTTCCGATATGGCCGCCACAGCCATTTAGAGATTCTCATTATGCTGCAAAGAGAAAATACTTTTATCTTATCAGAAATTTATTTATGCAGTGAAAGGGTTAATAAATGAAATCTAAATGGATTAATAAATAAAGTTATTACTTAGTTTTGTAAACTCCACTTATAAGAGTTTTCATCAACTATGACCCGTGCATAGGCCGAATGTGGTTTTTAGGGGTCATTTTTGGGAAAAAAAAATCGGCTTATAGACAAGTATATACGGTATACAAAATGTGTTGCATTCTTATCCAAACCTGCATTACTCAAAAATGGAAAGAAGACCACCTCTGACAGCAGCTCATCATGTAGCGCATGTGGCGTTTGCTAAAAAAAATACGGTGACAAGTGGAAGAATGTTGTGTTTTCAGACTAGAAGAAGTTCAACATGGATGGATCAGGTGGGTTCAAGTACTATTGGCATGATATTCGAGATGAAAAGGAATTCTTCTCAAAGAGACAGTTTGGAGGTGGCTCAGTAATGAATTGGGAAGGGTTTGCTGCTGGCGGAACTACACCTATTGCATTCGTATCACACCAGATGAATTCCATTGCATATCAAGATATTCTGGCGGATAATCTGCTTCCGTACGGTCCGCTCATAACAGAGGGTGAATAGATTTTCCAGCAGGACAATGCTGCAATTCACAGCTCAGCCTCAACCAAGGACTGGTTTGACGCTAATTCTGTGATTGCTCTAGACTGGCCATCCCGGAGTCCAGATTTCAACCCAGTGGAGAACATTTGGGGAATCTTGGTGCGTTCTGTATACAGCAATTTCTGTCAGTACAGTAATAAAGAAGAATTGGTGAATAGTATCACTGCAGCACGGCAAAACCTTGATCCAGAAGTGTTAGTGAAACTCGGCGAATCAATGACAAACAGATTAATAAAGGTCATTGAGAAAAAGGGTGCCTTTATTGGGTATTAAACATGAGACTCTAAACTTTTTTCCAACTTGCCAGTGGCTAGGTTGGTATAACTGCTGTTGATTTGCATTTGATTCCTTATTCGTTGTTAAATGCTCCTGGAAACAACGTTTTGTATCATCTAATTCACGTCTATAAAAAAGCAATAAAATCATATGGATTTGCTACGTTTATATGCATTTTCATCCAGGCTCTATACTTTTTCCAGAACCTTATTTTAATACAGGTCTAACCTCAATGCAACGAATGTCATATAACGAAAGTTTCAGTACTATGAAAAAAATTTTTGCCCCCTGCCGTGTTTAACTAAAATAATACTTATTTTCCTTCATTATAACGAATTTCATTATAGCAAATATTTCAGTCCCACGGGCAGTTTTATTAGGTTTAGAACGAATTTTTTTTTTTTTTTTGGTTGTCTGCAGATACAATATTTTCCTTTGCTCATCCGGGCTCTTTAGAAGGAGAGAGACGCGATGCCAAGAAAGAGACGCTGACAGAGAAAAGCCGAGTATAAGAGATGAGAGAACTGCTGAATTTTCAGTCTTGAATTGAGCAGAGCCGTGAACTGAGCAGAGTTGTGACCAGAATTGTGATTGCGTACAGATGTATCCATTTGTGACTTTGAGTTGAACTTTGTACCATCAGTGCATACAGTCGTTGCACAGCACTCTGAGAAACATTACAGTCAAATCTGTTCTGCAATGGCAACAAAACAAAATCGCCGGCAAATTACTCTTGGTGAAAAATTGCAGATGATCGAGCAAGTAGATGGCAGGAAAAAAAAAGTTGCTAAAAATTTCGGCATAGCTCCTTCAACATTAAGTACAATTTTAAAAGAATGGGACAAAATTGAGACGCTTGCCAAGAAGGAAATTATGAAGATGTGCAAATTATGAAGAGAATAAGATGTGCAAATTATGAAGATGTTGAGAAAGCTGTTTTTCAGTGGTTTCAAGAAGTAATATCCAGAGGCATTCCAGTAAGTGGTCCCTTTGTTCAAGAAAAGACTTTAAACCTTTGCATCTGCCTTTGGGCAAGTGGACTTCAAAGCAAATTCAAGATGGCTCTATAGATTTAATGCACGTTATGGTATTTCATCGAAAGCAATTTGTAGAGAAGAAAATTCTGTATCAATGGATCAAGTGAACACTTGGACAACAGGACGCATAAAAGAAATCATAAAAGACTTTGATGCGTGCAACATTTTCAACACCAACGAAACTGGCATCTTCTACCACTTCCTGTCACATCGTACTCTGGCTGTAAAAGGCGAGTGCTGCAAGGGAGACAAAAAATCAAATCAAAGATTGACTGCACTATTATGTTGTGACGCATATGGAACTGAAAAATTGAAACCCCTAATCTTCGAAAAATTAGCGAAACCTAGATGTTTCAAAACCTGCGCTCATTGCCTTGTGAATATCGTGTGAATAAATGCGCATGGATGACTCTGGACATTTTTGCTATATGGCTCAATAAACTTGATGCAAAAATGAAAAGTGAAAATCGCAAATCTTGCTGTTAGTCGACAATTGCTCTGCTCACAATGCACCACCACAATTAAGAAACGTTTGTGCTGAGTTTTTTCCACTGAATTGTACAGCAGTTTTGCAGCCACTAGATTTGGGTATCAACCACACTGTTAGGTAGAGGGGGGGGGGTTCTAGAAATTCGGGCGTCGACTACTAAGGTCATTTTGCACCTTCTACACAAGTTATATCTGTACGCAGCCCCGGACAAACACAAACATCCATGCCCACGGCGGGCTTCGAACCCACGTCCAGCTGGACTTGAGAACTAGAAAGCCTACGCCCTAGCCCTCTCGGCCACCTGGCCGGCGTACTGTTAAGGTGGTGTATAGAAGTAAATTACTACAACAACTTCTAATGAACATTCCTTTTGATGTGTTGTTGCCTTTAATTGACGTGAAGCAGGCTATTGATTTGATTGTTGCATCCCGGTACTTAGTGAAGGATAAAACAGTATCGAAATGTTGGAAAAAAGCTGGATTTTTGAATCATTGCGCAGATACTGACCATGCTGTATTAGACAATAATTTGCTGAGTAATCTTTATGGAAGTCAGTGTAAGAAGCTGGACACATTGAAGAAGCTATCGATTTTATGGATTACATCAGTGTTGATCAGGACGTACTTACGTGCAGTGAAGTCACTGATGCTGATATTATTGCAACTGTGTCTAATGCACCCCCAGAGGAAAAAGATGACGAGGAAGAGGTAGACATGCAAAATGAAGCGATTGACCAGCCACGCATTACCACAAAAGAAGCAAGTGAATATTTTTCTAAATTAAAAGAATTTGTAACTAGTCGGGAAAATGTTCCTCAAACTATATTTGAAAACATGCTTGCACTAGAAGAGTTCTTGCGAAAAGAAAATAGTAAAAATTTTGTTCAATCAAGAATTACAAAGTTTTTTTAACCAGTTTTTTCCATCTCACGTAACTCCAGTTCACTGAAAATTTTTTCCGAAGTATGCTTCGCCTTTGGTCCATCAGCCGTTGTTCTGTGACCACTGATGTTGGATATTTCACTTTCCAAATCTGCAGCATTCTCTTTTGGAACCCTCTCACTTTTGGTTTGGATTCAAAGTAACATTTCATTATTGCATACCGTAAATACTGTATTTACCGCCAGACCTGAAATACCGGCCCGCCTGCATTAAGCGCCTGGGTGTCTACCAAATTTTTACAAATAAGCGCCAGACCTTCAATAACCGTCTGGGCTCTTATTTCAGTTCATTTCGTGGATTTTTCTTTTTTTGCTGCATTCTCACGGGAATTTTTTCTTTCCCAACTGCCACTGCTAAACCGGAAATTAGATACCAGCATGATTGTCTTCTAATTTTTTGCTTTTTAATTTTGGATTCAGTTGTGACACGTGTGTTTGTCTATAATTGTTTTGAACTTGTCCGTTAATTAACCACTTAGTCTAACTTACCTTAAATGCTGTTCTACCCTATGTATAATCTAAGCCTCTTTGTGATCGTATAGTGCGTTGACGATTGATGTCTCACCCAATGTATAGAATTATAACAAAATTTAGCCGCAACAATTCCCTTCTTCGCTTAATCTCAACAAAGTAAAGATCTTACCCTAAATATATTAAGTGACTAACCACTAAAGGAATGCAAGCAAATTAATTTGACTAAAAAACATTTATTCTAATAGTAAAAGCAATACTTTCTTAATTAATCACACTGTAGTAAGTCCCAATTAGAATTAGTTATCAAAATAATTTTTATTTTTTGTCACAAAAGAATTTAAACTACTAGTTTCAATTTTAACAATCATTAAGTTTTCAGTTAAATTTTGCACACGGAGGGTATAATAAAATTTACAAAAATAATTTTTTTTTTATAGATATACGAAAGAAGTAAAAATGATTAGGTTATGGGAAACTTTTCAAATAACAAATTATAACTTTCTTAGTAAATCAACTGCTAAAACTGACATACAATCGACCCAACTTGACCTTGTTGAGATGTACTCTTATCAAGATAAGCCTAAATCCTAACACGTGCTTAACATTCTAATTTTAACTATAAATTATAAATTACGTTAATTCAATACTTAAAGGGGTTTCTTGAAAGAGATCTGAAATTAGGTTCTTATTAAAGTAGCACTTATAGTAGGTGACTGTTCTATTGTCTTAGTACAAGGTGGCGCAAAATTAATCATCCAATTTTGTTTTTGTATAACTTTTTACTAAATAAAAAAAAATGATTTTGAGTGATGGAAATCTTTATTAGGACCTTTACAATTTTTTCTGTTAATTGGCAAAGATGACATCTGTCAAGTGGCTGCCGCCAGTGTTGATACACATTTGTACCAGTTTTATCGCATTTTCCATGACTTTCCGCAAGATTTCCGGTGATAACTGTTCGCATTCCTGTCAAATATTCTCTTTAAGGGCTGTGATTGTCTGAGGCTTGTTGGCATAAATTCGCGACTTCAAGTAGCCCCAAAAAAAGAAGTCTGGGGCGGTTAAATCGGGCGGTCTTGCTGGCCATGCCAAATCGCCAAAACGGGAGATTAAACGACCAGGAAACGCATCCTTCACAATATCCATTGTTGCTCGTGTTGAGTGTGCGGTTGCACGGTCTTGTTAAAACCACATGTTCACCAAGCCCCGCTCCTCTAATTCCGGCAGTAAGAAGTCGTTTATCATGGCCCTGTAGCGTTCGCCAGTAACAGTTTCCGTATTGCCACAATTATTCCACGCCCTTGCGAAGTATAGCGTTCCATTGCTTGTCTGTTTGTATTCTGCAGCTGTCTAGTTCACAAATGTCAAATATGGTTGACGCACGACGCCATTTGCAATAATTGCACCATCTTCCGATAGAGTGATTAATTTTGCGCCACCCTGTATATCGTTGGGGCCCTTTTTTACACACAAAGTTAGAAAGTACTTATCTGTATTCGTTGCCGATCTGCAGAACTTCTCTAGTTGTCACGATCGTTGCACCTGAAGCCTTCCCGCTATTGCGCTTAGCTGCCACTGGTTTGAGCTTTTCCTGTCGATTCCGGTACTCCAACGCTACGATGACTACGTTGACCACCACGTGCTTGTTTCCAGTTTAGGACTAAGGGCCCGATCTTGCTAGGCCACCACAAGACTCCCTATGCAGTCCTACCCCGCTGGAAAACCGCTGGTTCTTGGCCGAATTAACGTTACGTCATCTATGCCGCCTCCTTCTAGGTGTTTCGTCCACCTGCGGTCGCTTCGCTGGCCGTTGACGTTGCTCCTTACACCGGCCTATTGCTAAGTACGGGCTGGTTGCATCTCCAGATGTTGGTTGAACGATGACGAGAACGACACTCTCATTATAGAGGATACAATTTCCTGACTATCTCTTGCGCTGGCTGGATTCGTAATAAAAACATTTTTCTTCACTCTCCTCTAAAGAATTTTTTCTCACACACTGCATTCTGGGGTTGGTTTCTTACGTATTTCCTTTCCTCCTCTTTCAAGTCTCCCGCTCCCGTTCCCTCCTTATCTCTGACTAATCCCCTCCCCTCTTCTCTTATCAGCAAAGCTTTGTCTCCTGGATCTTTTCTCGTGTTATAGATTTAGGCCTATCATGTAACACTTTTGGATAACAAAATTTCTTAATATATTTAGCTTATAATAAACACTAATATTCTAAAACACTTTAATTAATTATTCCAACTTTTGCTTCCGTTCCTTCTGTATCAGTCTCAATACAGTAATCTCCCCCCCCCCCCCTTTGTTTTTATTAGCTCCGCCATAAAAAGTGTTTCTAAATTCACAAAACAGATATGGCTTTTTAATGCCATATCTTTGTGCATATAGTTTTATAATTAATTATAAACCTATATGTCACACAGTCAAGCAACATAGCTGATGAAAAACGAAAAGTTCACAGTTATAGCATCATTTTAAAGCCGCAGCAGTAGGGTATGCTGAAAACTATTCTACAGACGCTACAGCCATGCAGTTTAGCATTCATCCTAAACACATTCGGGAATGGACAACAGGCTTCTTTAGAAAAGATGAAGGAGAAGGGTGAAAATTTTGCATAATAGTTTCCATCACAGTTGTGCAGAATTTTATAAGCGCCAGACCTGTAATACCGGCCCGCCTGCATTAAGCCCCTGGGGGACCGCTTTTTGCAAATAAGCGCCCAGGCGTTTAATACAGTATTTACGGTAGTTCTTTTCTGCTGACCATTTCTTCCGTCTAGTTGGTTCTTCCAGTAGCTGTGCAGCTGCCTGCCCTGGTTGCCTAGCAGGAAAAGCTGAGTCCTGTAGCCCATTTGCTGACTGATGCCCAAGAGCCACAACATCAGACATGGCCCTTGTTGACCTGGGCGACGACCGATCCAGTATGGATTTTTGTTTCTTCTGTCGCACAATGTCTTTCTTCATGGGTTTGGGACAGTGTTAGTCTGGCTCCTCAACTGAAATCTGTCTGGCTTGGGAGTCCCTACCAGTAGCTATGCTGCTGCCAGCTTAGCCTTCAGTTTCTTAGAGCACGCAAGCCCCAGGGCACATCAATGTCCCTCCTGGGGGATTATTATTATTTTTAATAATAATAAAGTGACAACATTGGGGAGCAGTCCACCAGATAAACCGGAGGGTGAAGCCCTATGTTGCCCCCCAACAGGCCGAGGCCCAAAACTGGGTTAATGATGATAATACCAGTGAACTAATAAAAAGAAAAAAAAAACTAATATAAAAAAAGTAAAGTCAAGGCCAAAAAGCTAAGCCGAGTCAGACGACAAAAAAAAAGTAATTCTATAATATTAAATGATAAGGATAAGATAACAACAATAATAATAATAATAATAATTTATAATAATTGTAACAACAACTGGGAAAGAGTCCGACCAGCAGAACGACTGGAGGGAAAGAACCCAGTGTTGTCCCCCAAACAGGTCGAGGCCCAAAAACGGGGTTAATGAAATACATATAAATAGACTAAAACTATCGACTAATTAATGAATAAGGAAAATAAGGTACGTAAGATAAGTTAAGTAATTAATAAATGAAGTAAAAAAAAAAAGCAAAAAAAAAAAATTGGTAAAATATGATTAAATGGAACCTAAAAGCAATGATAATAATAGAAATAATAAAACTAATAATAACAGACGCAAAACAAGGAGTAACCTGGAGAATTAAATCATAGAACAATCATTCGAATAATATAAAACGTTTATCGTCGAAATTGTCAAGATTAAAATCCTTAAATTTCGCCTTAAAATTAACAAGAAGTTTCATTACTGGATCGATGTTGCATAGATTAGTTCTCCACTTAAAGGGTGGCTTAAAAGTATAGCCAATTCGCTTTCTTTTCAACTCTTGAAAATTAAAATCATCTATTATAGCAGGTGTGCGCATCTTATCATAATAAAGATTAAGAAATATTAAGAAAGCATATATTAATGAAGTGATTAATACTGAACAGAGGATTATTAATAAAATACAAATCCTGAACTTTGAGCCTTTTCTGGAGAAACTTACTAAAACTGGTAAATTTGCGCTGGATATGGGTTTTGGCTTGCATATTGCTGCCATACCATATCCAGACGCAATAAAGAAGCTTGGATACCACAAATGCTTTAAATAAGGTGATGAAAATCGAAACGTCTGCAAAATAATGAGTGAGTCGTTTAAGAATTCCAAGACGCCGAGAGATGTCGCAATTAAGAGACTCTATGTGCCTCAAAAAAGAGCAATTGTCGGTAAACAAGACACCAAGATCCTTGAGCCCACACTTTCTAGTAAGGAGACCATCACCAGTGCTATAATCAAACAGAAACGGATAAAATAATAATTTAATAATAATAATAATAATAATAATAATAATAATAATAATAATAATAATAATGTAACAACAGCGGGGAGAGAGCTGACAGCCAGAATCAGCTGAAAGAACGAGCCCTCGTGTTGTCCCGCTACGGGCAAGAGCCCAAAACGGGGTTAATGAGATACGTATCAACTAAAATAGGAAAACGCGCTTAATTAATAAAAGAGAATCATAAATCATAACAGCAAAATACTAATAATATAATTTAAAACGAAGATTTTCAGTAGAATTTAGATTAAAATGATTAAAATATTTATTAAAATTAGCAATGAGCTTATATATCGGATCAATATCTGCAAGATTGGATCTCCAAATATGAGGTTGTTTAATATAGAAACCTGTTCTTTTAGCCAAAAGGGCGGTAGGAGTAAAAACAGAATAAGAGTAAAAAACATTTAAACGCCCAAGTAACAAATCCTGTAGTATATTACATAAATTCTTCCGTAAAATTACGCGTAAATCAAATTTAGCCTCTATTTCTTTAAACAAGATTGGGGTAAAAGAGCGATCAAATTTAAACCTTAAGAATTTTATGAAGGCTGAAAGTTTTCTATTCAAAGTAATAAATATTTGCGTCTCACCACCGTACCAGATTAATACAGCAAACAGTACCTTCGGAATAACAATCATTTTAAATAAACGTACAAATGTTTGATAGTTCTTAAAGAAACAGGTCAATCTTTTTAAAAGACCAATCCTTCTAGCAATATCTTTATAAATAGCCTCCACATGTTCACCAAAGGAGCAGTTATTGGAGAAGACCACACCTAAATCAGTAATCTTAGATTTCCTTGTAATCATCTGTCCATTAATATTATACCTAAAAAGAAACGGAGTCACCTTTCTGTGAAATGATACAGTAGAGGATTTTCCGGGATTAAGGATAAGACCATTATTTCTAGACCAGCTCAAGATCTTGTCCAAGGCAAATTGAAGACACTCACAGTCCTCAATGGAGGAAACCTCCGTGAACAATTTAACATCATCTGCATACAACAAGAGTTCAACATTCCCACCGCTGATAGTCTTGACAATATCGGTGATGAAAACGTTGAATAATAGAGGGCCAAGAGAAGAACCCTGTGCAACTCCTCGTTCAATGGAATTAAACAAGTTATTAGCACGATTAAGATGTAAACGAAAGCAGTGATCAGATAAAAAAGAGGAGAGCCAATTAAAAACTCTGACCGATAAACCGATAAGCTTTAATTTTCTTAATAATAAAGAGATATTCACGGAGTCAAACGCTTTGGAGAAATCGAGGTATATTACATCGACCTGTCTCCGAGCGTCGACATGACGGAGCATATAATGCGAGAAGAAAGCCAAATTCGTCTCGACAGAACGTTTGCTGCGGAAACCATGTAATTCATTCGGAAAAGCTTTTTCAAACTTAATAGCCAGTTGGTTCGAAACTATATTTTCCAAGATTTTAGCAAAAAAGTTAATCAGTATGATAGATCTGAAACCTCCAGATCTACCAGCAGCATCTTTTTTTGGAATCGGAACGACAAGCACCCTCTTCCAATTTGTCGGGTAAGAGCCGGTTCTTAAAGAACATCTAAAAAGGTGACCGAGTAGTTTAATTAAAGCTGAAAAGCACCCCTTAAAATAATAATAATAATAATAATAATAATAATAATAATAATAATAATAAAAATTTGACAACAGCAGGGAAGACCCCACCGGATAATCCGGAGGGAAACACCCCAGATTGCCTGATTAAGGGGTTAATAAACAATACTTAAACGAAAAATACAACCAAAAAATTACCACCACCGAAGGACATATAACAATAAAAAAAAAATTAAAAGAAACAAGAAGAAAAAGACAAAGAAGTAAGAACATTTCAATCAAACAAAGGAAAATGTTTTTCTTTCAACTCTTCAAGGTTGGCGTCTATAAAATTTTCTGTAAAATTTTTAATGAGCTTCGCTATAGGGTCCACATCTCTTAGATTCGTCCTCCATTTGTACAGCTGTCTAAAGGCGAATCCTTTGCGCATTCTTTTTATATCATTAAAATGAAAATCATCAAGAATGGCTCATTCTATCATGAAATACGTTAAGTAAGATGTTAAAAAGACAACGCTTAATGATGATATTGATATTAAACACGTTCCTCATATCATAGTGTGTAGCCTGAAGCTTAAATCTTTCCTGAAGAAACTTTTTAAAATTGAGCCGTTTGCGCTGAATATAGGCTAATGCTTGCGTATTGCCTCCGAACCAAATCCAGGCACAATATAGTAATTTTGGAATAACAAAAGCCTTAAATAATGTGATAAAAATCCTAATATCAGTAAAAAAAATGTGTAAGACGTTTAATGATTCCCAGCCTCCGAGAGATATCACGATTAAGTAACTCCATATGGCCTCAAAAAAGAACAGTTGTCTGCAAACATAACCCCCAAATCTTTCACCCCATTCTTCCGACTTAGAGGACCATCTTTTGTGCAATAATCAAAAATAAACGGGGCAGTTTTGCGACTGAAAGATACAATAAAAGATTTCAGTACGTTAAGTACTAAGCCATTACTGATAGCCCATTGCGAGACAGGAAATAGGCTGCGCTGAAGTAACTCACAGTCATTCCAATTGTTGATTGCGTAAAAAAGCTTAATATCTTCAGCGTAGAGCAATATTTTGATGGGAAAATTCTCCAGGGCGGCAGGGAGATCCGCTATAAACATGTTAAAAAGGAGGGGGCCCAAAGGGGACCCCTGCGGCACCCCACTTTTAATTGGATAAACAGTACCTCTAGGATCCTGATGTCTTAGTCTAAAGCTTCTACCCAACAACATCGATTGGAACCATTTTATTATGAAATTCGGGATATTTATAAAACTTAGCTTGTCTATCAAAAGCTTAATGTTAACACTGTTAAAAGCCTTTGAGAAGTCAAGAAATAGTACGACAACCTGCGATCTACCATCAATATTATGAGTGATATAATGTAAAAAGGTGGCTAAATTCGTTTGCGTGGATCGCTTAGGACGAAATCCATGTTGTACCTGAGACAAGTAAGGGTCAATATACTTCGCTAGCTGCTCAGCCACCAAGGTTTCAAGCAGCTTTGCAGGATAGGAAATAAGGGTGATTGGTCTAAAAGCCTTCTTTTCTCTCGATTCCCCCTGTTTTGGTATTGGTAGGATAATAACCCGTTTCCAATCCTCAGGATATATTCCACTTTCCACCGAAGTATTGAAAAGATGTAACAACAGCACAGTCAAAGCCGTAATACATCCTTTGAAAATAAAATCGGGTACCCCGAAATAATGCAGGATTTCGATGCTGATAAATTCCTGGCCTTATCAAGTAATTGTTTTGCTGAAAAAGGCTGCCAGGGAAACGGGGTCTCTATTCTGCTCCAGCAGGCTTCAAGTACTGAAAAATTTGCTTTCAATAGGGTATCATTATTCATTGTAGCGGCGAAGAGGCAGGCTACCTCTTTCTCTTTGTCCCTATCGATGGGCTCAGACTTTTTAACGTTCAAATTTAATAGATCTTTGAAACGTCCCAGAATCCCTTAGGATTTGATTGCAATTTGGAACTCAACGAATTGAAGTAATTTAATTTGTCTTGTCGCCAGTTTGCTTTAAATTCTTTCCTAGCCTCCGAAAACCTCTTGTAGTCATTTAATTTTGAACATTTATAGTTCTTATGTAGATTTTGTTTAACCTTCCATATATCTTTAGTTTTACTCGAAATCCAGCTAGGAAAAGACTTCGGGAAATTGGGGTATGACCGATTTCCCTTCCCTGTTGTCTTGGGTTACATGTCGGAATAAAATTGGATATAGCAGATCGTAAAACCTCACTAACACCTTTCCATATGTCTTGAACATTGATGCGTGACAATATCTCATGCCAGTCAAAGTTTTTCAAAAAGTAGTATAAACCAGTATAATCCCCCCTACTGAGGAGAAAATTCGATTCATGATATCTCGGATTTTTAACGATGACAGTCTTAATAGAAACTAACAGTGGGGGATGATAACAATCAGGTTGAACCATCGCGTTCTCCGCTCTTTTTACTCGAATTCACAAAAACTTTGTCTAAATTATCTCCGAACGTGTTTCTAGTATAATTAAAATTAATTAAATTCACCTCACACAACCAGCACTTACAAGGGAATCATTCGAACATGTATGTCACAGATTTCCACCAAATTGAAATATGTTACTCAATTGAAGCTACAATAGATGCTTGCAAAATAAGAGAGTGCGGATTTTTGTTTCTTTCAAAATAAACCACGAATACAAAAAAATTTGAGCCACTGTTAAAGCGTAGTATTAATGCGCGTAACGGAACTTCTTTCTTCCACTACTCACAGCAATAAGCACGAATCCAATTCAGATGAAATAGACAGCAGCAGATGGCAATTGAATGGCTTCTCAAATTTCTAAACAAACTTAGTTTTTAAAATAGATTATTACAATTAGCTAATTGCCTTCCGGTAAAAAATGTCTACAGGAATTAATAACCATTTCCTTAATTTATTATTTCATTTTATTAAGTAATCAAACACGGGGCTGGCTTCATGTGCAACGTCGAGTAATACATTGCGTTGATGAGGGGGTATGTATCACGGTGCTTTATAATTTTAAATAAAAATAGTATTCATGGAAGCCTACCTCATCTTATAAATTATTTCAAGATGAATAATTGTACAGCAAAATTAAGGTTATAAGGAAATTAAAGGAGACACACGGCGTCAGGGTAGACGCTGAATTGCTGTTCAGTAATACAGGGGCCCTCATTGTATAAGAGCTCACCGTAACTAGCGAATGTGCCTAGCCAATCTGCCTCACCGTAACTAGCGAATGTGCCTAGCCAATCTGCCATTTTCATAGGTGCTGTCACATAGTTAAGTCAGAATATGAGTTAATACTGATTAGGATGATTAAGTGTCCCTAGATTTTTAGATGTAGTTTTGCACAATTCAGTAGAGGGGCCCTCTAAATATTATATGGCCAATTGCAACTTAAGAATGGTGTAATTCTTTATTTTTATATACAGGATGGGCCAAAAAAAACTCGCCACTGAAAATTTCTAAGTCCAATGGAAACTGTCCACAAAGGGATGAGCGATTCTAGAAGGAAGAAAGCTACCATTAATTAAGGCAGGCGTTCCATTTAACGTTAACACCTGCCTTAATTAATGGCAGCGTTCTTCCTTCTAGAATCGCTCATCCCTTTGTGGACCGTTTCCATTGGACTTAGAAATTTTCAGTGGCAAGTTTTTTTTTGGCCCACCCTGTATGTTTAGTCTACCTGTTTTAAAGGATTCATGTTTCGCCGTGTCAGTGTTTCCCCAATCTAACCAGTTCCCGAAACTCTGAAAAACAACCTCCTCACGCTAACAAGGTGTTATGGAGCAGGTGCATGAGGGTGCTAGCATGCGTGGCCCATGCGCAAAGCTCCTGGAGAGGCTAGATAGAGTGTTCCGTGAAATTGGGGCAGTGGTCGCAAGTGTAGCGATGTCGAGGGGCGACGAAAGTATTGCAGCAGTTGGGATTGGGATGGAGGGTGCCAAGAAGGCCAATGAAATGATCGATTGGGGCGATTACGACTACCAGATCGTGCAAGGCTGGTTGAATGAAGTGGCTGTGGCCAATGTGATAGAAAGAAGCACCCTGGAGCCTGTCTGCAGCTACTGCGGCATGGAGCCAAGAGCTTGCTGGAGCAGGCAGGGTAAACCCAGGGGTGGGGCTGAGGCCCGAATAAGAAGGGGATGTAAGGTCATTGTGACTGTTACGGGTGACACCTGTGGTAGCTGTTTTGGACCCTGCATTTTCATAGGTGCTCTCGCATAGTTAAGTCCAAGTAAGAATTAATACTGATTAGAATAGTTGAGTAAGCAACCCTAGATTTTTAGATGTAGTTTTGCACAATTTAGTAGAGGGGCAAAATATGCAACTTAAGAATGGTCTACCTGTTATTATGCAAAAAATATGCAAATATATATATGTTTAGTCTACCTGTTAATAAAATGTGTTTTAAAGGATTCATGCTTCACCATGTCAGTGTTTTCCCAATCTAAACGGATCCCATAATCCTGACAAACCACCCCTCACGCTAGCTGCTGTTGTGTCCATTACAGTGGTCCTTCCACAAGTCTGCATTCCACAAGTCGGGAAATTCCAGAAGTTGGCAATTTTTTCATGAAATCCAAGATGGCAGACAATCACTTCTGGACGGGGATTTTTGCACAAATGCATAATTCTAACGATTATGACAAATAAAAATTCAAAGTTAAATAATTTTATAGTTCCCCTAATGCATATAGCCTGTTTTGGAGGGCTATATAAATTTATTATGGGAATTAATATGAGAATTGTTATAAGCCGGCTGTCTTCGAGCTGTTTATTTTCCCAGCTGGGGGGGGGGCTTGTCACAATACGTTCTAAAAAGGATATCGACTTTCCAATTCTACCCAGTTTGGAAGTCGGTTCTCTGGGCACTATCTGTCCATCGTGCCAGGCTTTTCACCCATCTGGCAATACGTAAAAGATCTGTCACCTTCAACTCGCCTGGTTCGCCTGTGAAATTTGGAATGAGACTAGCTAATTCTAAATCAAATTGCGGTTTCTCCAGGGATTTGGTCTTATTCACCCCATGGGTATGGGATGGGGCCATAGTACACAATGCAAATGCAATGTATGTGCAAAAAATATCTAAATATTGAACAGGTGAGGATGTTAAGGTATTTTTGGCTGATCACAGGAACGGTATGATACGTTATAAAAAGGGGGGTAGACTCGCCAGTCCCACCCAATTTGGTAGTCGGTTCTCTGGTCAGAAGCACCAGTGGGGATATGCCTCTTGTGCCCCTTTGTGTCCCCCAAATTAAATTTATTATAACAATAATGGTCCACCATGCATTCATCTTAAAAAATACGATGAATTCACGTTGCAGCTGACATATCCTTCAATTGTAAAATAATTCACATTTATTCGCTTAGATCATAGATCATATAGTGCTTCCTTTTTTTATTATCTTCTTTTGAGTTGTGCCCACAATAACCATAAATAATTAAGCTCCAACCCTTATCTTTATTATAGTTCTAGTAACAAATGACTCTGTGCTAGATTAATACTTTGCAATGAAAGGAAAATCCCATTTTAATTAAAAGTACACATTATTTATCAAACAGATCAATAAAAGAGAAGGGATCAAAAGGATAAAATGTTAATATGTTAGTACTATATAATTCTAAGCAATATTTATCAAAGATACAAGGAACTCTTAATAAGGAACACTATAAGAATGAGGAGGCATCTTTCCATTCTTATTTCTAATCAGTCATGTATTATTTTAACTTTAAGCGTGTTATATAGGTAAGATCTAGTTTTCACCTCTAATTAATCAGGTAACTTGCAAAATTTTAAATGTCACAAAATTATCTTGTTCTTTTGTTCTGATGTCCCATGCTGAATAGACACCGCACTTTGTAACGAGTTCTAGAAGACTCTGCATTTCACACATACAATCAATGCGTCGTTTCCCAGATCGCATTCAATGTTGCTCTGTGCTGCCCTCGGCTGAAGAAAAAAAACAAGGAGTGAATTGAATAATAAATAGAACAAGAAATGCAAATAACAAACCAGTACTAAGAATTTGTGACTAGACATTAATATCGAAAACCATGATAAAGCAATAAGACGATGATCTGCATTACACAGATTCAGGCAAAGTGTCGAAATCTGTCATGACATTATAATTAATAGGTCACACAACTTCCCCCTTAATTATTTATCATTAATTAAAAAAAATGATAAATAAATGTATTACTAAGGTTAAGAGGATTCCCGACCCAGCTGGACTGCCCTGTAATTTATGACTGGTCTTGGGCGAAAGCGATAACTGTGTTCCTGGGTCTGAGTGGTGAGAGGTGTATGCGTACAGCCTGTGGCACCTGGTGAGTGAACACATCATCATATTCATCATCAGAGTCAGATATATGTATTATCATATGTATTATCTGACGGAGACAGTTGAGTAGACTCCATCCAGGACTGTTTTGTGGACGGTGGCGGCGTGTCAAATTTACACAAGGTTTGAGGCAGTCAACATGTACTGTTTGGGGTTTGTTGCCAGATAAAGATTTAATTTCATAGTTAACGGGGCCAGTCTGTCGTATAATTCGGAATGGGCCACCATATTTATAATGCAGCTTATGTTTGCATCCACCTTTTCTTAATAACCATACCATGGCACCAGAGTGGTATGTATCCATTGAGTTTCACGTTGTATTAACTTGGTTTAGTTTCTTCTTTCATTTGGTTACGCTAGTGGCTTATACTTGTTCTTGTATGATGCATAGGCACTTTACTGGTTTGGATTGGTACTAGTGTTACCGACAACCGCCCGGCATGAATGAATTAAAAGCGGTATATGACCAGAAAATGCCTGAAGGTTGTTGGTAACCCTACTACAATCGTCAGTTCTATTGCATTTCACAAAATAATTCATTTAAAATACATGAAAAAATGACATGTCTGGCAAATGCCGGACAGTTGGTAACCCTGATCGGTGTATTAAAGGACAAGTACCACTAAAAATCACATACTCTTTAATTTTGTTAGTTCACGACGTTTATCGTACACTTTCATTAATAATTTTCTATAAAAATCATCATATTCTTTAAAAATCTGTGATGAAAACTGCAAAATATGACAGGGAGAGAAAAACAGCATCTGCCATGATTATGTCTAGCAGGCTGGTGCTGTGACGTCATCGGCCTGCTCCAGAATTCAGTAGATGTTAGAGAGCTAATCTGGTTACTTGTAATCTTCGACAGCGTGATTTTTTTTAAGTAAAGATTCAAGAAAGAGTTTCCAAATATTACTTTGGCCATTTTAATTCGTTTAATGACCTCCGTGTAAAGGAATGTTTGTTGAAATGTGTGTAGCCTAGGTTAGTGAAGTCACGACTAAATGATTTAAAAAAAGAAGACATTATGTGAATGACACTGAATGAATTTGGAAACTCTTCTTTCCAAATTAGCAGTTTTGCTCACGATTATCTGACATCGATTTGACCATGTTTTATAAACTTCGTTCGGTATTCGTGTATAACAATTATACCCTTTTCTGCTCAAGAAGTAAGAAAAAACCAATAGATAGATTTTTGTCGGACAGATAAATAGAAACCCGGCAAAAGCAACAAGGTCTGCTCTGTTCATTTTGAAAGTAGTGAATCCAATTTGGAGGTCAATCCAATTACTTACCAAAGATAAAATAGGAAAAGAAACACTTCAAAACCACCACTTTTATCAGATATGTGTAATTGTCCAAAGCAAAAAAAAATGTTGTATCTATATTCAAAACTTGCTATAATCCAAAGAAATAAATGAAAATACTGCTTGTTATTAGACAGTTTGTGATTTTTCGTACGAAAATCAAAAAGATACGAAAACGAAAAATTAATACCACATTTAAAAATTTTTCATTTTCATCTATCCACTTATGTAACGGAATTTTTCAAGATTTTCGTAGGGAATTTCGTGTGCAATTTGCGTATGACGAAACGAGTGCGCATTCATCTGTGCATCAGCTCCTCGAATCATAATGGACGCTGAACTCTAGCTCCGTCGAAGAAACAGTTTGCACATACAGTGCATTTCGACAGCACAAATAACCCTATTAAATAAACATGAATTACCTACTGCAGTAGCTTTAGCAAAATGTTGATAAAATGTCTATTCTAAAATGTTGATAACTAACTTTTGAATCGACTGGAAGAATCCACTTTGAACAAGGCCGAAAGCTGCAAGGGAAACGAATTTTCGTTTCGTAAAAATGAAAAGTCGGTTTCGTGTGCAGAGTGCAACTTGTTTGACGAAAACAAAAAATAATCATGAGCAAATACGAAATTGCCACTTCAATTATTTCATTTTCGTGTTGTTTTATTTTATTTTTTTTATTTTTTATTTTTCGTACGAAAAATCCCAAATTGTCTATTATTTAAGAAACGGAATCAAAAATGTTTTATTACTGAAAAATTAATCAAAGACTTTTTTATAAGGAAATTCAAATTTTATTGATAAGCAGATAAAGAAAAGTAAGTAGGAATAAATGTAAATGTACTATTAATATGTCTTTAATATCTTCGGTATTTAAACACACAGAGAAATTCTTTCCTGATAATGCTCACAACACAATTTGGAAGAACTTTTCTGTTATTTTCCCAAAATCTACCTTAGATCCAATTCTTAAATTGCCGATAACCTAGTGTATCTATATTGCCTGTATAAATAGAAGTTAATGAGATAACTGTCTAAAAATCATACAAATTATGAATATTAAGGGATGTGGGAGGGGTGTTTTCCCTATCACGGCAGTTGCCTAGAAGTTAATCTAGCAAGATTTTTATTTGTGGCTCCAATTGGTATGGCCTAATTTCACGATTTTCAAATAATTCATAGAATAGTTTTGAAAATCTCCATCGAAATTTTTGTCGCTTGAAGAGAATTCAGAACTGCTATCCGAGTCGCACTTAGCCATATCGTATACCTCCTATAATACTAAAAGTAGCTACAGCTCATATTTCAGCAGGTCGATGACGCCACGGGGATGATGGCTCCACATTCAAAATGGAGTGTGATGGATTTTACGAAATATGTATACAGTCCGAACCCTGATAACTCAAATTGTCAACGGACCCCAAAAAAATTTTGACTTATCAGGTTTTGGAGTTAACCAGTAAGTCGAAAACAAGCTAATGACCACTACAAAGATTACATGATAC
Organism: Rhysida immarginata; assembly: GCA_023313115.1. NCBI lineage: Eukaryota > Metazoa > Arthropoda > Chilopoda > Scolopendromorpha > Scolopendridae > Rhysida > Rhysida immarginata. The sequence goes on along the minus strand of JAHWFO010047322.1, from coordinate 78,858 downwards.
TCACAATATTTCTATGAATTTGATTAGTTTTAATGAGATCCATATTTGTATATTTGTACCCAGTAAAATATGGTCCGTTCCAACACAAAATCAATTCCAATGCTGTTTTGGCATGGCCTCCGAATTCTACTTCCGGTTTGTAAAAATTTTCGAAAGGCATCTATTGGCGACTTTTGCCTACTTATTTTTCATTTGATGACATTTATGATATATGTAAAAATGTTTTATATTTGAAACTTTGTAGAGAATTCAATTTTTTCTCGAATTTCCATTACTTTTACATCGACAAAGCAATGAGACAGTGAAGTTTCGAAATCAAAATGGCAACAGCCAATCAGAAGTGTATGACTGCTTCTAAAAACTTGTTTGAGATCATTCATGTAATGAACTTTATGGTGTACATGAACACTTCCTCTAAAAATATACATGCAATCGTCATCAATTACTACATCTAAATATTCTCCCATTGAATGAACACAATCAACTATTTTGATTCGCAATTTTGTGTTCACGCTAAGTTTTGATTTTCACAATGGCTGCCAGTGACTGCAAAAGATTCCTGCATGGTTTTCTTTGTCATGTGGACTTAAAATTAAAGTTGAAAAATGAAATAAAGTTTCAAGAGGCAAAGCTTATTTTTTTAAGATGGGTTTCGCTTAAATTTAGGAATACCTATTCACTAAAACCAAATTTGTTTGAGTTATCCGGGATTTATTAAAAAATTTGTTTGAGTTAATGAGTGAATTTTCTATTTAAGTAAATGCTCTGGGGGGTGGGACTTAGAATATCGTTTTAGTTAACCGGGAATTTGAGTTATCAGAGTTTGAGTTATTCGGGTTTGACTGTATAAACGCAGTTTTTATATATTTAGAGAGATTTTTGGCAAATTTTATTATTACTGCATTTATTTTCACTCTAGATTATATAGACAAAAATTAGTTTTTAAGTGGTACTTGTCCTTTAATATCCTCGTGAGAGTGGGTGGGCCATGTACTTTGGGTGACGGCTTCAAACCCATAGACCAGAAACGCAGGCGAGTCGCCCAGGTTTTCATGTATAGTTCTGGTTGAAAAAGTTCAATAGTTCATCCCAATTGCAGATGTTGTTTTGGCATAACATGCACAAAGTGTCCACTAGGGTTTGATTTACACTTTCACAAAGACCGTTCGAGGTGAACCTGTATGCCATGGTGGGTTTGTGGGTGATGTTTTCTGACATTAAGTTTTGACCCCTCTCAGCTTTGACAAAGATAATTTCATCTGGAACTTCTTACTTGCAAACAATATTGCTGATGAAACCAGCGGAGACGGCTTTGACGGATTGCTCATGAAGTGGTATGGCTTCCAGGAAGCTGGTAAAGACATCAATCATGTATTTGTGTCCCCTAGCCAACTTGTCCATTAGACCAATAATGTCCAGTGTGATTTTCTGAAATGGTTTGTTAGCATTTATGCCTGGTTGGTAGAGTTCTCTCACTGTAAGGCGAAATGGAAGAGTTCACTTCATCGTGTTCAATAGGTAGTCGGTAGACTGTCTAGCGGGAATGTCTCGACACAAGGTCGTTACTACGCATGCGCGTGCCACGAAAACTTGAGCATAGCCAAGCTACATGGATTAGGGGCTTTTCTTTAGCAATGCGATTATTGTAGACTTTTATCATCGAGAAATAAAATAGTTAATAAAATTATTAAAAAGTTATTGCATGCTTAATTGTTAAAAAAGGAAAAAAATTAAACGATCATGTGTGTTTCATTATTACATGTTTAATTGTAAATTCTGCTTTTAATTGAAAATTAAAAATTCAAAACTGCAAAGAAATACAGTGAAACCTCACCTAACGGACACCCCTAAAAAGCGGACACCCCTTAATTACGGACACTTTTTAATTTCCTGACAGAGGTGTCCGCTATTGAGAAGTTTCATTATATCTCCCCCTAAAAAGCGGACACCTCTTAATAACGGACAGATTTTTTTCCCCCAGAGGTGTCCGCTATTGAAAGGTTTCACTGTATACACTTTAGACAAATTAGACAAAAATTTTCATAGATTCTTTCTATATTTAGAATCAAAGAAAGGATTAAAAAAAAATACAAATTTTTTCAAAATGTCCATAAGTTATAATTAACTATTAAAATGTGTAATTAAAAATTTTACTTTCAAAAATTTTTGCAAGAATGTATTGAAAACTGTGGAATTTTAAATTATTAAGCGATGGGGCATTCCTGTATTTTTTAAATTATTACATGTATATTTGTAATTAATATCCACTTACTGGTAAAGTTTTGTGCCATTTTTATTGTTATTATGAATCAATTTATTTTTGATAAAAACATCTTGATAATATTTGCATTGTTTTCTGAAAGACTCCAAAATTTAGAGACATTTTAAAAGTATTTTAATATTTTTTATAAAAAACGTTCAATTTTTTATCCTCATTAAATTTAAATAATGAAATTAAACTTTAAACATTACAACAACATTTTGATCTAAAAATCGACTGATTATAGTTTGTACTTTTAGTAAGCTCTTTTTTTTTTTTTTAGCTCTTTAGCTAAGATGTCAACAATTGAAATTTTTCAAGATAACATTCATATTTAGAAATTTGGGAAATTATTAGGAAAAACTATTTTGAGCAAACTATTAGCGCTTCATATTGACGTAACCAAGTGTTTAAATTATGTTTTGAGAAATGTGTTAATTTAGAATAATCAAACATATCTAAACGAATATTAATTTGGACTACTTTGGAGTCTTGAGGGATTGAATGAGGAATTGACTATCAAAATAGCAATGACACAAGAGGATTCAGGTGCAAAATAATATCAGTCATTAATGTTATGATTTTTTGCACGGGTTTTGCTTGTTTAGAAATAACAGTAAGTAATGCAACATTGCATTCAAAATTTTATTTTATTTATTTTTTTTTATTTCTGCCACTCCTCTCCAGTGGAAAAAAAGAAAAACATTGAAATTGTGAGTGTTTTATTTTTCTTGTGTCATCAGCAACTTTTTATTTATATTTCTTAGAATTGCGTACAATTAAAACTTCAGTATTCTAAATTTTAAAGAAACATCCAAATTGATTCTTTTTTATAGAATATATTAAAATACTTATAAAATATCTCTATGATTTGGATTCGATCAAAAAACAATATAAAAATTTCCAAGATGTTTTTATCAAAAATAATTTGATTCATAATAAAAATATAAATGATACAAAACCTTGCCAGTAAGTAGGTATTAATTCCAAAGATAATAATTTACAAATATAGAGGAATGCCCAAGGGCTTAAAAATTTAAAATTCCATGATTTTCAATTCATTCTTGCTAAAATTTTTGAAAGTAAAATTTTTAATTATACATTTTAATGGTTAATTATAACTTATGGACATTTTGAAAAATTTTTTAATCCTTTTTTCGATTCCAAATATAGAAAGAATCTATGATAAATTTTGTCTAATTTGTCTAAATGGTATATTTCTTTGCAGTTTTGAATTTTTAATTTTCAATTAAAAACAGAATGTACAATTAAACATGTAAATATGAAACACTTGTGATCGTTTAATTATTTTTTCTTTTTTAACAATTAAGCATACAATAATTTATTAATAATTTTATTAATTATTTAATCTCTCGAAGATAAAGGACTATAACACAATCACATTTCTCAAGCAAAGCCCCTAATCCACAGATCTTGAGCTTTAATCCATGTAGCTTGGCTATGTGCCAAGTTTTTGTGGCACGCGCATGCGCAGTAACGACCTTGTGCGGAGACACTCCCGCTAGACATTCTACCTACTACCTATTGAACGTGATAAAGTGAACTCTTCCATTTCACCTTACAGTGAGAGAACTCTAGGGTGCCTTCCCTTTACACATTTTGGCCTGTTGCCAGATCATGCACTTACCGTAATTTTTGGGGTATAATACGAGTATTATGCGTAAAAATAGTTAAAAAAATCATCACTGCATGTTATGGATGATGCGTATAATAGACCAATAATAAAACCTTGAGAAGAAGACGTGGGGGGGAGGGTAATCAAAAACACTTGGGGCTGATGAACTTTTATACTACCTTTGGTTTTTATTATACAATACTATATAGTAAATACAATGTTTATTCACTTTATATGCCACGAATAAATATACCTCACTTATATTTATTGCAAAAGTGAATTCAGTGGCTCTCTTCCGTTTTCCGTTCATAAAACTATGGATACCAGGTTTTCTCAGCAACTTTTCAAGATGGCCACCAAGCTGATATGTCTGGTTTAGGGACTGTTATTCTGCGTGAACTCTGCAATAATAAAGTTCAAAAAGTAAGGCAAATTACTTTGCCATTAACTAGAGCTTACACAGTAATAATTGCAATACATTAATACAACCTGTCTGGAAGATATCAATCAAAGAAGTTAGGGGATGCTATTCCGTAGTTTTACCAGTGTTTGCTACCAATCGATCTTTATAAAGATTAGGAGACAAAACGTTTGAATTATCTATCAAGTGGATATCTATCAATCATTCATTTGCATGACAGAGAGTACAAGAAAATACAGTATAATCTCAATAATCCGGACATTGTTGAGACTTTCAAAAATTGTATGCATTATTGAGTGTCCGGATAAAGAAGTGCCGCTCGATAATCCAGACAATGTCTAGATTATCAAGTGATTAATAAATTCAGTCCCCCCGAGGTGTACAGTATTCTCTTAAAGATACAGTAGTCATTCATATACAACAGACAAGCCAGAAACTGTGGACAATGCTTATCTAAAACAGAAATATAAGACTAAAATAATTCCACAACAAGAGTTTAATTTCTCATATGTACATTTCACTGACAACATCAGCTTCTTCAGCAAGAAAACTTGGACAATGAAAGAATTGAAAGTCAAAGTGTACAGAGCGAATAGCCTATTTATATAAAAAAAAAAAAAGTTGAACACTCTAACGAATCAGAGGCTTCATAGTTTGAGGTAACATATTCTTCTTCATAATGTTTTCTTTTTTTAATAATGCCTGACACTGTGCTTTTTCCAATACCGTACATAACAGCCAAATCTCTAACAGTAATTTTATCTTTTCTTTCTCATAATCGTTGATGAGGTCAATTTCTTCTTCGATTGTCAAAATCTTCTTTTTCTGTGACATTCTCAAGATTTCATTGGTCAAATTATAGAGCATTTAGTCAGTGGTCAAAATTATAGACGACTTGTTCAAAGGAGTTAGTGCAATAAAAATGGAGTTAGTGGGATACTCTCAGGAAGTCAAGCTTTTCCCACGGTGTTCATTTATAGTAGTTAACTTTAAATTAAAGCATTGCATTACTGAATTAAATGAATTACTGCATTATTTTTTGACACATTCTTAGCTTGTCCAGATTTATGAGTGCCACTTCAAAGGGAAGAATTAGAAATTCTTGACCAGTGTCCAGAATATAGAGTTGTCCAGATTAATGAGGGTATTTTGTATTGCCGTAATGTTTGGGATATAATACTTACCCCCTTCCCCACTTTGACCCTCTCTCCCGACCCTCCCCCCTCCAAAATATAATATTATTTTTTTAAATTGTATCTTTAAAGCGTTTATTATCAGAATATTAAATAATAAGTAGTATTATTTTTTTTTTTAACTTTTATTTTCTTCCCCTGTGTATTATATCCTGAAAATTACGGGATTTTTTTTACATTGAATGAAGACAGGACCAGACAATCTGTCCAGATTATCAAATTGTCTGGATTTCACTATGTTCGGATTACTGAGGTTATACTGTACAATTTGAATGCTTTAGTGAAAGCAGGAATTACCCCTCCTGTGGATGATTCAATCTTGAGAATCAAACACTAGGAAGAAGCAACGGTAATTAGGCCTAACAAAGAACTGGGACACAGACAATTCAAATTTTGAAAGACTTTAAATAAATTTATTTCTGATACAATATAAGTTTAACTATAACGAATCAATTCTGTTATATGATCGTTTATTTTGAATATTTATTTCTTCATTTTATGGTAATATATAAAGTCTAAAGCTTTTAAAAATCAGACGACCATAATGTACTGCGTGTTTGAATAAATATGGTGGAGCACTCCCTGATGCTAAATCGCTATCTTAGGACCATAAAGTGTGTATAATTGGCGATTGCGTATTATGGGCAGTAAATTTTTCTAAAAACACGATAAAACAAGGGTGCGTATTATCAGCGAGGGTGTATTATACCCCAAAAATTACGGTATTTATATATTGCCGAACGTCTTTGGCCATCCCCGGCTAATAATATGTATGACCAATTGTGCTTATCATCTTGCCGATGCCCTTGTGCCTGGACAAGCAATGGTCATAGGCTGCTGCCAAAATCTCTTCCTTCATTGTGAGCCCCACAACACCAGAGGATGATGGCTTCCCCTATGATCCCACCCACGCTTATGTAGCAACCCATGCCGTATTATACTGTATACTGAGAGCCCACACTTTCCTGTTGTGTTGTCATCTCATCCTGAATCTGGCAACTGCCTTGCATATCCCGTCTTCGGGAATTTTGCAATTGTAGCAAATGATTCTTCCACTCAGTTTTGTCTAAAGACGCGACAACTGCAACATTGGTGTGTATAGGATGTGACAGCAAGTCCGCCACATGGTTCTCTTCCCAGGTCTATGCGAGACCCGCAGGTCAAACTCCTCTTGTTCGAGGGCCCACCGTAATAGTTGTTGGTTGGCACCTTTCATAGTTTTCAGAAAGGCCAACAGTTTATGATCAGACAATATGTGGACAGGGTAATCCAGGACCATATGACGAAAGTGTCTTAGTGACTGGACTGTGGCCAGTGCTTTCTTTTCCACATAACTACGAGGGTTGTTCAAGAATGTTTGCTTCCTGGTCCATAACTTTTTTATTTATTAACAGATTTTCAAAATTCTTTTTGTATCTGATACTTACATTTGTCCTCTATGTAATGCACTATTCACTTTTCGACATCGTCTCCATCCCTTTCCACGCATTGTGCCAACGCGTGACTAGTCGGGTGAACCCGTCGGAGAGGAATTCCGGGGTTGTTGTCAACTATGAGGATTGAATGGCTTCTTTCTCCTCGTTGGCAGAATGCAACTTGTATCCCTTAAGGTGCTCTTTCTTCTTTGGGAAGTGGTGAAAGTCGCAAGGTGCAAAGTTCTTTCATTTTTGAAGTGCAGTTTTTCATCTTTGAACTGTAGGGGCTGCAAATCTCTGGTGTGTGGCGAACGTGTGCGGGCGGGCGGGCGTTATTGTGCTGCAGAAGAGGATACAATAACAATTTTGACCTGCCTAAATATTAGGGATCACAATATCTAAATATCAGGGATCACATGGCCTAAATATTTGACGTGCTGCCTTCGAAATTGACGTTTCTGACATCTTAGTTTTATTCCCCAATGTTGCATTTGTTGAGAAACCCATAATAGTGTGTTATAATGTACCTCCAGTGTTCTGGACTACCCAAGGACATCGTCCTGAAAAAAAAAAAGGCCCTGTCCAGGTTTTTCATGTCACACTAGTGGTGAACTCCGGAAAAATTTGTGACAAATTCCTACTGCCCTGGGGCATGCGTGTAAGTTGGAACTTCCTGCTGGGGGTCTGGAATGCATAATATTGACTTATTGCTGGGTCAATTGCTATCTGAAAGTATCATGAGTTGAGATCCAATACAGAGATAAAGGTGCTACTGTTTAGACTATGGAGGATGCCGGTAATCAGTGGCATCGGGAAGTCCAACTGTTCCGTGACTACGTTGACTTTGCGCAGGTCTAACATGAAACATATATTCTCGTCTGATTTCTCGACGATATGCACCAGGGAGTTCTACCTGCTCCGTGAGGGTGCGATGATACCAGCCTTCAAGTATGCCCGAATGAGCTCATGGTATTTCTCCCTATATTGTCTAGTGAAGATAGGGTTTTACTATCCACTTTATGTTGTGCAACAAAACCGTGAACCCCGGTCAGTTAAGCTATCTCATTGGCTAAATAATCCGGATACGCCTCAAAGATGTCATCTGTCGTTTGCAAGGATGCTGGAGTCTACTGGAGCCGTGAGGTTTACCAGACAATTATCAATGACCACCTTGCATGCACCTGAGAGACTATGAGAAATGTTACGTTTCACAGAACCATCAGGATCTGCATGGTAGTTGTTCGGCCATCTGTCACCTTCAACTCGCCTGGTTTGCCTGAGAAAATTGGAATGAGGCTAATTAATTCTAAATTGAATTGTTTGCTCCAAGGATTGGTTGCATTCACCCCAAGAGTCTGGGTTGGGGCTATGGTACACTATGCAAATGGAATGTTTGTGGCAAAAAGAATCTAAATAATGAACATGTGAGGAAGTGAAGGTAGTTTTGGCTGGTTACAGCAACAGTATGTGATACGTTATAAAAAATAAGTCGACTCTTCGGTCCCTCCCAATTTGGTAGGCGGTTCTCAGTGTGATATGCCTCCTTGAGCACCTTTAATTTGTGTTTCCGAAATTAAAATTGCAACAATAATGGTCCACCATGCATTCACCTTAGAAAATACAACGTTGAAAATTCACCTTAAATGTATGAATCCACGTTGGAGCCGGCATATCATTCACATATGAAATAAAATTTTTAAAGCACACACTTTCACCTTAAAAAGTGCAGTAAAAAGTAAAAAATCTAGTTTTAATAAAAAGGTAAAAGTGTGGTGGCGCCTTTATTTTATTACGTAGTATTTTATTTTTAAAATTTAATATTAAATGTGCCATCACACTTTTACCTTTTTATTAAAACTAGATTTTTTACTTTTTACTGCACTTTTTAAGGTGAAAGTGTGTGCTTTAAAAGTTTTATTTTATATATTTTATTTTATTTTATTCCTTTTAGTCGTTATTTAAAAAAAAAAATAGGCCTTTATGATAACTACAAAACCAAAAAAAACTTTGGAAAGCATTTGCAATATATTAAGCTGGCTAATCATAAACAATGCTCTCCACAATCAACAATTTTGCTAGCATTGATGATCAAATTAACAACAATTACATACGACAATTAACAACGATAACAATAAACAACAATACAGGCAGTCGTTACATCATGATTCCACTGTATACGTATAAAACTTAAATATTAAATAACTTACGCATAAATGGAAAACTAGTAAAACTAACGATTTGAAACGTGCATTGTCATCGATACGACGCCATTGGGGAAAGTTGCAGAGCTATAGGGAGTCAGGAAGTGGGCAAAATATTGATTATGAAATTTGCGCACAAACACACAAACAAGTGAAGTTCAATAAAAGTGTGTAAAAAAAACACTACATTTTTATAAAAGGTTCAAACTTTTTTTTAACAGACCGCGTGGGTATATTTAATATTTACCACATAATTTCTTATAAAAATATTCACAGTCAAATTTTACAGAAATTAGCCGGTTAAGGTAAACTATAAATGCACGTTTCTCTGAAACTGTACGTCACACAGGTTTCATTCATAGCTCATTTTAAAGCTTAAAATCTGGGCTTTTAAACTATATAATTTCAGATATAATTGAAATTAAAGAAAAATTTATTTAACATGATTTAAACATTAATTTTGAAAACTTTAAATTGAAACGACATAGAATAAATCTGTAAAAAATACTAGCCTATTTCTTGATATTTATTCTAATGGCCACCCATATTTCAAAGTGGAATTCCTTTTAGAAGTATAGAAAATAAATGAAACTAAGTAATTTAATTGAAAATGTTAATGGCTCCTGACGTGATCATCGCTTCAAGGACGTCACCTGAACCATTGTTGTATTCCTACTCCTGCTCACACATCAAAACAGCGCACCTAGAAGATTCTTACTAAATAGGTGTTTAACTGCGTATGAAAAAATATTGACTTCATATCAGCGTAAGAAGAAGAAATTGGTGTCCGATCCAAAAATAAAAGTTTGGAGAAAGCCCCTTATCGTTTTGTTTATTTTTGAGAGCAACTGAAATTCAATTCGTTCTATCGGCGATATCTTTCTCAATTTTCACGATATTTGTTTGGGCTTTTTACAAGAGTAGCTCTATACATTTGGCTAATAAATTATGCAAAAGACAATTTGGTAACGCATGCGCAGTTAAACATTATTTAGTAAAAATGCTCATATTTCATCAAATATTTAATATTTTTCTATTCTGATTGCAGGGTGTTGTCTGTACTGTAGTTTGTCAAGTTTTCTGTAAATGGCATTGCATTGGGTTGAAAATCCTGCGTGTTATAAACAAAAAACTTACGAAAACATTTCGACCTTTTTAAAAAAAACCTTTATATCTCCATGAATATACGTGCTATTCTCATACAAATGAACACAGAAAAGTAAAACAAGCCTCTTAAGCATATGCTACAGCTAAAATGCATTTCAAGCATTATTTTTTACAGGGTGATTCCAAACATTGTTTTTTTGGTTCACTTCTTTGCTGATCCCCTATTTGCCTTCGGGAGAAAACCTTCGCTGAAATATATGAGGTGTAACATCTATTTTACACCCCTGAAATTTCAGGATAATTCGTCAAGTATTTTTCTAGATATTCGACAAAACGTCTAAAATCGAAAGTGTCTGATTACTTTTGGTTAGATAGTATAATTTAATACTGATTGAACTATTTGGACTTCAATCTTGTAATTTCATAATGTTTTGCAATTGAAATGAGGGATATGAGGGAATTAAACTATTTTTTAATCATTTTAAAGCATTGTTTTCAGGTTAATATATGATTTTATAAAATTAAAGTGCATTTTTTCCCTTCGTATTTTATTTTGAAGTCCATAAAGTAATTTAAAGTAAAAAGTGATTCATTTTAGCTTCAATTTGACATATACAACAATTCCCTACGAAGAATATAACCAGAATTATGCTTCGTTTTATGTGATAAGATGCACGAAATTTTGATAACTTTGATATTTAATTATAACTAAAAAATATTTTTTTCTAGCAAACGAAATTATGCATGCCTTATATTTTACCACTAGCATACACAGATAAAGTTTGAGAAAAATTGGAGACCCTTAGGTCAATTATCACCCGATTTCGTTCGATTTGACATGGAATGATTCATTTTATTTGCTTAGATCGTATAGTGCTTATTACCATATTTTCAGGGTATAATACGCGCTCCCCGATAATATGCACCATAATATGCAATCGTTTTTTCGTGTTTCTAGAAAAATTCCCAGCCCATAATATGCAATTGCGTATTATAAGCACTTTATATACGAGGGTTGGGGCATAAGTCATGGCAACTATTTTTTTTTCTCAGAGCTAAGGGATGGTATCATAAAATTTCATATGTCTCAAGGAAGCTGTGACTGCTAGTATGTTTCTACAACATTAGATGGCTCTGTGAGTTCCTGATGTTGCGCAGAGAGCAATGTTAAATCAGTTCTCAGTCAACCGCCGTGCAAGGTGGATGTAACCCAAGTTGAACAATGCTCGTATATCAAAACCACCGTTCTCTATTTTGATTTCTGTTACTTATTCTGGAAAATGAAATCTGTAATCATGTTCCAGAATAAATTTTCCAGAAGCATGAAACGTATGAAACATTACAGGCTTCATGGTTCTAGAACACGAAACCTGTAATGTTGTCAACTACCTTAATAAACATGAGAAGCAAAGTGCTGGCGTGTTGTTAAATGTCCGTACATTTCGTCCATTCCTTGTTCTTTCATCTGTATATTTCACATTTTCCACCCGTGCTTGAATTCTCATAAAAAAAAAATGGTTGCCATGACTTATGCCCCAACCCTCGTATCTTTGTACAGTCAACCAAAGGAAATAATCCACACGAGTTTAATACTTAATATTACATTTTATGCTAATGTGTTGTTTTAATAGCTTTTTTAATTATAATTATTTAAATTTAATAATCTTAATAATGTTAACTCTAAATGTAATATTAAATTATTAAAAATAAATTAATATTGAAACGGTAAAACTTAGAGTAAAATTCAAGTGTGGATTATTTCCCTTTGACGACTGTACCTAAGATAGCAATTCAGCATTAGGGAGTGCTCTGCCATATTTGTTCAAACGCGCAGTGCATTATGGTCATCTGATTTTTAAGGCTTTAGACTTTTTATACATTACCATAAAATGAAGAAATAAATATTCAAAATAAATGATCATATAACAGAATTTATTCATTACAGTTAAACTTACATTGTTTCAGAAATAAATTTATTTAAAGCCTTTCAAAATTGGAATTGTCTGTGTCCGAGTTCTTTGTTAGGCCTAATTACCGTTTCTTATTTCTAGTGTTTGATTCTCATGACTGAATCATCCACAGGAGGGGTAATTCCTGCTTTCACAAAAGCATTTTAAATTGTATTTTCTTATACTCTGTCATGTAAATGAATGATTGATAGATATCCATTTGATAGATAATTCAAACATTTTGTCTCCACATCTTTATAAGGATCGATTAGTAGCAAACATCGGTAAAACTGCAGAATAGCTTCCTTTTCCCATGTGTCATTTCCCAGATCGCATTCGATGTTGCACTGTGCTACCCTTGGATAAACTTCTCGCCGCCACCGACGTAACCACGATGATCGATGAGAATCCTCCCACCAAGGCAAAGCAGTAGCGTTGTGCTGAAGCTAGTTAATCTCGGGAACCACACCCATCAGTTGTCTATGGCAAATTATTCCTGCCACTAGACTAATCATCTCTCACTACAGTTTCGGTATTCTATATGTGTTAGATCCGCGCTACATTCAACACAGACCTATTGTGTTATCTTGCTGTTTAGGTAAGCCCACTTGATGTCATCTACCTGGCCGTTGTCTGCTCTGATGTTTCCTCTCACAAGATTCTCTGATCTTAGCATTGCATTATCTGTTCTCTGTCGACAATTTATTCACAAGTGTCACCTTAATTCACCTCCTTCACAATCAAGTAATACGATCTATTTGCATATTCCATTCATCTTTCCTCCAAAAACATGATAAAAGAAAGTCTGCCTCTCTCCTTTCGAAATCATCTTACAGATTGCTCAAGATTTCTTAAAAGTTTTTATTAGGAAAGCCCCATCCTTCAATCCGCTCCACACTTTGTGACATCCTATGTCAGTGTGAGTTTTGTTGCTCTCGCACTGCTACGCCTAAGGTGCATTGCTGTTTTATTTTATTTCTTTTTCGTTGAAAATTATTGTGTTGTTTTATTGAGTGTTTGTTGCCTGCTTATAACTTAAGGAATGATTGTTATTTGTTCTGTTGTGCATTAAGCACGTTTTCTTTTGCTGTTGAATGCAACAAGTGCCGATCGTAAGTGGTGGGAATTGTTTCTCGGAGATTTTTCATTTTCACGTTTGCATCTCACTAAAATTACTAATAACAAACAATGAAGCAAAATTGTGCAATTCCTTTTAGCTATAAGTTTGCTCAGTATATTTACAACTACATTGCTAATCCTAGCCGATTTCATCGTGTAGTTACAGAAATATGCTATCTCGAATGAGTACATGTCTGGAAAAAATATGGCATAGTCCAAAAGAGTGGAAAAAAGTATGGAATAATTATGATTAACCAATGTGCACCGATGGAAAATTCGTTTTCAGACGACTGGAAGAAAAGTTTCATCCTGACTGTCTCCAGTCTTCAACCAAATTCCCCAAAGGTGTTATGGTATGGGGAAGTATCACTCACAGCTGTATGGGTGATCTTGCCATCCTTACAAGTACTGTAAATGTGGAAGTTTACATCAGTATTTTGGAGACATTTGCTTTGAAGACTGCTGAAGAACATTACGGTGACAATGACTTCATCCGTCAAGATGATAATGCATCTTGTCATCAGTCCTGCAAGGTTCATGAATGGTTGGTTGAAAGAGGAAGAGAACATCTACCGTGGCCAGCAAACAGGCCAAATCCAATCGAAAATGTTTGGGCAATTGTGAAGAAAAATGTTGGAAAGGAGAAACCAACAAATATGGCAGAATTGAAGTCAGCCATCGTAAGATGCTGGAAGAAGATTGAGGCCCACACATGTGAACGATTGCTGTCAATGCCGAAAAGATTACAAGCGGTTATTAAGGCAAAAGGAGGTCCAACAAAACATTAGGACCCATTATTTCGTAGTTTTTTCCTGTTTGACAATATTCTATAATTTTTCCCAGACATCTACTCATTCAAAATAGCATCTTTTTGTAACTAATCAGCCAAATGGGCTACCATAAAAACTATAACTGCAAATACATTTAGTAATAGTGTAATTAAAAGGAAATTCCAAAATTCAGCTTTGTGTTTATTATTATTAATTTTAATGAGATACAATTGTGAGAATGAAAAATATTCCATACTTTTTTCCGAGAGTTGTAGTTTATCGCTGTCAATAAAATAATTGGACGCAAGGTGTACGGAGTTCCATGCGAAATTTATTTGTTTTGCTGACGGATGGAACAGTCAAATATAAACACATATAGAAGTTGTGCTAACGACCAAGTTGAGGAAATTTTCCAGCGCTCTCGTTATGTGGGTGGACTCTTGCAACAGAACTAAACAAGTATACTCAAAGACTGTTAGAAGCAAGATGGTGAGTGACCCTTTTTTTATCTCGTGCGTTATTCCAGTATGGCCACTGCATGAATTAGTGCAATTAAAATATTAAAGGTACTGTGTGGGAATGCCCAAGTGTTAGATGGACAGCTTCATACTATCAGTATATTAAGTCGAACTGGCTCTTATGTCAGCTGTAGTGTACATATTTTGATCATTTATATGTATAAGGAGAAATTAAGTGGGAGTTGTTCCTCCTGGAGACTGTAATGTTCACAGTCGTTAAATTATATTTGTAAAGCATCACAATTCCTGCTGTGGAAATGGTGCAGACTGGTAGTTATGAGCATGTTGAAACTGGGTTTTGCTTTGTGCCAGGGGTATGCGTTGGTCAGTAATTAATGCACTGGTCTAATGGTGAATGACCAAATGGGATGGCCCACCGCTGATGCATTAGTGGCCGATGCCCAACGGTCGGGACCAAGGAGGTTGCAGTGACCTTCCTTGACTTTGCTGCAATAAAACGGTCACATAACGCCTTCAGAGCGTTCAGAACCACCCTTGAGCAACACAGAAGTACCCAGAACTTTGAGTAGCACCCAAGCCAGTTGTACCCGAACTCCTGAACTGGCTGTGGTCCCACGGGAGTAAGTAAGGATTGCTCAGCTACCCTTGTGTCACGTGACCAATTAGTCACATAGTGCATATCGTCTAGTGATGTACCACTAATAGGTTAATAGGATGTGGATAAGCCATTTTGTTGAAGCTAAAATCTGTTTAAATACTTTGCACAGTGAACAATAAGGCACATTATGTAAATTTTGCAATTTACCCATTGAATTAGAATTAGTTTGATTAAACACACACCTCCCAGTAGCAGTCTGTTCTAGGTCCTACCCAAGTTCCGCAAGCCTGCCATTTCATGATCAAATTCCCTATCCTTTCCCGCAATTGGCTAATATTTCTGCCCAAAATCAATTGATGTTTCCCCAACCTCCTCTCCAAATCTCCCTTTCATAATGGATGCCACTCGTAACCATAGCAATGCCCCATTGTGAAGCCTATTTCCCTCTTCGCAAACAACTGTAGATGAGAAATAGGCAATAAACAAAAAAGAAAAAAACTCGAGGAGTAAATCGAACAAGAAATGCAAATAACAAATTAGTACTAAGAATTTGTGACCTACAATAAGATTGAAAAACAATGATAAAGCAGTAATAAAACGATCTGCATTACACACGTCTTACATTGCCCAAATCATTGCACAAACATTAAAATAAATTTTAATACAAGACAATTTTTTTTTATAAAGTAAAATGAAAAAACACAGATTCAGGCAAAGTAAAAGTAAAATTAGGTATTTGGCATAGCGAAGAGAAACTCTGAAGCAAAATAAGAAAATTATCGGGGAGAAAAATAGATTTATAAGTAATACATTACTCAGTTATTGGTATGCAGTTCGTTTATTGAGTTAATTTTAATTATTTTCATACCATTTTCAATGCTGAATGCACAATATGCATATTGTAGATAAATACAAGTATGTCTGGTGCTTTTTTAACAATAAAAATGTTAAAATTTGAAACCTAAATCTTTTCATTTTGGCAGGTCCACTGATGAAGAGATTGAGCTAGTGCCCGTTGAAGATTTCTACAGAGAAGCACCAAAATACATTTCAAAAGCTGTAAGTAATATCTCTATACTGACTAGTTGTGATTTACACTATGTAAAAGACATAACATGAAATGTTACGGAAAATACCCTAAGTGTTCTACTATAATGTGATATCTTGTATAATGCGATTCCACTTTTAGAACCCAAAAAACCAGTAAAAATTTTATCCTGATATATAATGTGATTCCCATTTTTTGACCCATCGCTAACTTACAAGAAATAATATATGCAAAAATATACATAAAAATGTCTATTTTTTTACAATTTTAAAAAGGCATAACCTGGATCTTTACGATTAAAAACCTTCAAAATCATATTCATTATCACCTGATTCTTCAAAAAGTTTAATACAATACAGATGGTGGATTATTAAAATATAAGTTATTTATTTTAAAGAAGACAAAAACGATACAGTCACAGTAGTTTACATATACTTTAATTGTATGTTCATTTTTCAGAATTATTACAGAAAATATTATGTATACAGTGGGGGACTACGAATCCGGAATGCTGGGACCAGAAACCTCCCGGATTCGTGTTTTATCCAGATTCGTGGTCTTTTTCCTTGGGAGTAGTTACACAACACGTGTAATTATACGCGTTTTTGACGACTGTTATTTAAATTTTATTTTAAAATAAAAATCTTCACAATTATACAACTAAAGTCATTATTGTAATATAATCTTATTTATTAATGTAATTATATTGCGATTTTGTCCCGATTGTTTGTTTGTTTGTTTTATTTTATTTTACTTGTTTTTTTTTTGTTTTTTTTTTAACCAAATATTTTCTAACTTCAAGATCGTTCTTCACTTTTGGTTAGCCACTGTCAAAATTAATTTTCCTTCCCATGTTTCTAAGAATTATCACATAAATTCATTTATAACAGTGTATTATTTATACTTCAGCAGAAGAGTTTTAGAAGTTGCAGGAAAATTCAATTAGGATCTGTCTTAAAACCATGTTTCAAAAATGTAGAAAATTCGTCGGCAAATTAGGCCTATCGGAATGTACACATTGTAGGCGATAAAGCCTAACAGTCTATTCTGAAAATCCACTTCTTCAGCTTCAGCTTTTCCCACTTCTACGTGGGGTTGCTGTTTTTGATGAGCTTTCTCCATTTCTCTCTGTCCACTCCCTTGTGAGTTCCTTTGATTTCAGATCTTCGTCCACAATATCTTGCCACCTTCTCTTGGGTCGTCCTCTTTTTCTCCTTCCCTCCACTTTCATGTTCATAGCTCTTTTGCCAGTGTAGTCCTCATCTCTTCTCATTACATGGCCAAACCATCGCAGTCTATTTTCTTGGATTTTGTTTTCAATATCTGTACCCTTCACTGTCTATCGGATGCACTCATTTCTAATCCTGTCTAATCGTATCACTCCGCACATCCATCTCAACATTCTCATTTCTATCTCATATCTCAACATTTTAGAGAGAGTGTTTCCATGCCATGGAACATTGCAGGTCTCACCACCATCCTGTAAACTTTGCCCTTTAGACGCACGGGGATCTTCTTATCGCAGAGGACTCCGAGACTTCTTTCCAATTTTTCCAACCTGTCTGTATTCTGCTAGTTACTTCCCTACCCATCTCACTCCATTCATCAACCAAGGTGTCTGAAGTGGTCAGTTTTCCTGATTGCTGTCTCCATCAGTTTCAGCTCCTCGTTTTTCTGGGCCTCTATGTTGCAGGCCATATATTCTGTCTTGCTTCTGCTGATTTTCAGTCCCCTATCTTCCAGAGCTTTCCTCCAATTCTCTAGCTTTTCTTCAGCCTTTGCTCTAGATCTTGCACATAAAACTACATCATCCGCATAGAGCATGTTCCAAGGTGCTTCTTCCCTGACTTTCTCTGATATGACATCTATCCCTATGTTGAACAGGGAAGGACTCAGTGCTGAGCCCTGATGGACTCTCACTTCAAAGCACGATCAATTCTGAAAATGCACTAAATCATCAAAATTACTCAAAACTGGCGTTGTAAATATAATTTATTAAGGAATTTTAATTAAAACTAAATTTTATTCAGCAAATATGAAACTAAGCAACTTCCGTCTTAAACATTCTTGTCCCGCATGGCTGATCACGTGGCTGTATTGCTTTGTTTCACCAAATTGTGACTATTTTCTAGATAGACATTAAAGATAGGCGATTCAATTTATGGTTAGCATCAAACTTTTAATAAGTGTAAAAAAGATTCTGCTTTAAAAAGTAAAGTGCAAAAAAAAAAACAACTAAGATAAACCACGTTTGAAATCGAAATGCGTGCCCCCCACCCTACCCCCGGTAATCAAACCCATTTCCGGATTCATGGTTTCCGGATTTGCGGTTCCCCACTGTACTTGTTTAAATATTCATTTGAAATTTATAAACGTTCTTTCACAATTTCAGGAAATATAATGCAATAGTTGTTGAAAAGTTGTACTGGTCTAAAATTTAGTTCACTTTTCACCTTTAATGTTAAAAATTTATTTAAAGTGATGCCTATATTGTTCAACCATTATCAATAAACAGCAGCAAGAGAAGTTATAATAAATGAAACGTGATCGTACTGACTTTTTCACGAATGGCGTCACCATCTTGTTTTTTGAGAACTCACTTTAGCATTAGCTTTTGCAGACAAAAGATTGAAAATAAAAGGGAATTAATGTACTGTATATTATATATGGGTCATTCCACGTCAGTTCAGGCAGGCATTGGCACTGACCTCTAGAGCTGATATTAATGAAATTTGGTATATACAGTTGCCCCAGGGAGTTGGTAATGAATGCCAAATATTACTATTATTTTTTTTTTTCATTTTTATGGTAGTGACGGACATTTAAAATCTTCGAAATTTGACCGGGGGCCTTATGTATGAAGTACTGTAACTTCCGTTGTATTTTACTTAGAAAGATGTGATTGGTGAAATATGAAAGCTCTTTAACTATAGATTCTATATGAAATTTTTAAAATTATATTACACATGCATATTACACATGCACAAATATTTGAATTTAAAAATATTTTATTTACACAAATTTCTCAAATGGGGGTATTTTTTTTTTCATTAAAAAAGTATTAATATCTTACACATACTTTCATAAAAACAATACAAAGAATTCAAAATTGTATTTTGCTCAGTTTTGAAGATGTTAATTTTTAAAGCTCGAGTTCAAAGCCACAATACATCAGTTTATGTTACAGTTCTTCAGATGGACAAGGTATCCTAAGAAATATACATTTTGTGGTAATATCCGATTGTTTTAAATATTCTACAGCTGTTTTTTATTCCTTTCAATGTGAACTCATTAAGTTTTTAAAAGAAAATTCAGTAAATGTAGAGAAGATACGAGGGTTGATCGAAAAGTAATGCCTCCATGACTGTAACTTTTATATATGTTAACTGATTTTCAAAATTCTTTTTGTATCTGATACTTACCTTTGTCCTCTGTGTAATGCACTATTGACTTTCGACATTATCCCCATCCCTTTTCATGCACTGCACCAACGTGTGAACACTCAGGTGAACCCGTCAAAGAGGAAGTCCAGGGTTGTTGTCGACACCAGGATTGAATGGCAGCTTTGGACCATCTTCTGCAGCACGCTCGCAAACAATCACCACACAGTAGAGGTGTTGCAGCGTTTACAGTTCAAAGATGAAAAAACTGCAGTTCACAGATGAAAGATCTTGCCCCTTGCGACTTTCACCACTTCCCAAAGCACCTTAAGGGACATTTAATCGCCGATGACGAGATAAAAGAGCAGTTGCACGTTGTGAAATAGTCTGCTCAATATGGTTGGTGAGATTTGCTGAACTTCAGTTGTTGTTTCCTCCTTCAGCTCAGGCAAAGTGTGTGGATTGTTTGCATACACTTTACCTTTCAAGACACCCCAAAGGATGAAATCGAGAGGTGTGTGGTCCGGCGAGTGTGCAAGCCAGATGCTACGTGAGATGATTCGATCAGCAAAGACATCCTGCAGAAAGTGCATTGATATGTGTGCTGTACATGTTTCCATGCACTACTGCACACTAACTTTTGATTCACCCTGTATAATGAAGCCTGTATCAACTTCAGCTGCCTTTGCAATTCATCTCGTCCTTCAGGGTAACTCAGAAGTGACTGACTCTGAGGAAGTGTAAAGTAAATACAGTAAAACCTCTGTAGAGCGAACGTTGATATAGCGAAATTTTCTCAATAACGAAAATTTTCTATGGTCCCGGCAAAAATCCTATTGATTTAATGCTTTTTCAATCTCCATATAGCGAAATCTTTATAGCGTAATTATCCCTATAACATAAGGATTTTTTGTTTCGGACAATAAATTTTAAGGTATATTTTAGCTCTTTATTACGAAATTTGATAATGGCACTTAGCGTGATCCGACAGCCAACGAACGAAATCATCGCGAACGGCCAAGCAAAGTTAAAAACAAATTTTTATGTCACAAGCTCTGCCCAGTCGGCTGCGGCTGTGGCATTAGGCTTATATTATCAGCAAAATTACGAAGAGTTTTCGAGAACAATGTTAATGCACCAAACTATTCATGATGCACTGCCCAGCAATAATGGTGGCCTGCTGAGGAGATTAAATGTGCAAGCATGTTAAAAATTTATTTTCTATAAGAGTCTGCAAGAGAACTACTATAAAAGCTGCCGAAACTCGAAAGATTTTTTATATTAAAATCTTTAATATTTGTTCAAATTTATTTTATTGAAAGTTTACCATAAACATTTTTGTGAAATGCTAATTTTACCGAGGCCAACGAAAAAACATTCGTAAGCCTTAACCTCTTCACGACCAGCCTAAATTTTGAAGGATACCTCCCAGGACCAGATTTTATGTAGTATCTGGCAAGCTAATGACGAACGTGCATTCGTCATGTACAATTTTGTAAGAATATTTGTTTCAGAATCAATATTTATTTCAAAATCAGGATCTTCGGCACCCAAACTTGCATAGCATAATCATCCACTTTTTACAAAAAAGGAGCAAAAGCATTGTTGTATACTGTGCAAATACAACGTACTATGGTGTTGAAATTAGCAATCAAAGAATAAACGCAATGGTTCCATCTATCGGCAGG
>JAHWFO010047322.1:0-12594 GCA_023313115.1 Rhysida immarginata | reverse complement strand
TCTGTTGGAAAGTGCATTTAGTGCAAGACAAAACCAGAGTGGGCTCAGAGAGTCACCCTGGAAGATGCCCTGGTTTATCTGTATTTTGTCAGTCGTGATGGTTTCACTGTCGAGTGTGAGGTGTAGTGTAGTACTCCAATGCAGCATTGTACTTTCTAAAAATGTGATAAGTGTAGGGTTTATTTTATATAATCGTAGTGTACATAACAGCCATGATTGTGGGACACTATTATTATTATTATTGCTGTTGTTGATGTTTTATTACTCTTAAACTGACTTAGATATCATTGTACAATGCCTAATGATTCCTCAAGGGGAATATTGTGCCAAACCCATGATTCTCCGGTTCTGGTTATGAGAGCAACAAGACCTGCGCCCAAGCACTCTCAGCTACCGAGCCAGCACAGTCTTCATTTACTTTTTCTTCTTCTATATGGTGACAAATGTATGCATTTCATTTTAATTTTATTCAGGGAAGAGAAAAAAAGGTACATAGCAAAGTTAGCAAATTGGGGAGGATGCAGAGCGGTGCTCATGTCATTTTGGGCTAAAAACTGATATACTTTTATGGACGTGAGGTGGGTGTTGCTGTGGTGGATCATCCAGTTCCCCCGGCCCACAATTATAGTTGTTTGCGCCTCATGTTTAACACAGAATTTGATGCACACTCATTGTTCAAGCTTCTCGTTCATTTTCAGAAAGGAGACAGCTTGATAAATCTTCACAAACAAAAGCAGAGTTGATTACGTGAAGCTATGCCATTGCCGCTTAGTATAAGATCAGTCATGTAGGGCTCTATCTGGCAGCATAATGTTATAGCATGTTAACACTCAAAAGTCCAAGTTCAAAGACATTTTGATAGCACCTTCTTGAAATAAAAATATAAATTTTTATTGAAAAAAAGGATGCCTTTGGAATAGTGAGACATGGAATTTCTTAAGGAGTACACAAATTGAATAAAATTTTTAAACTGTTTATAATTTTACTATATGCATATGAAAATGAAACATGCTGTACTGGTAGTTATTTTTTGTAATGTATAAACATGTCATAATATTTTCCTTGTAACTTGTGTATAATTTTAAATACTCTATTTATTTTTTGCTTTTATAGATGAATACAAATTACATCTGTCCTTCTCGTATGTAACATTGATGCAAATAGTAACAGTAACGTGCATAATTGATGCACAGCAACCAGAAATTGCTAACAGGTAAAATTGAAAAACTCTACGTGTATGTGTCTGTATGTATGAGTCTACGTGTATGTGTCTGTAAGTGTAAAACCGCGTTTTCACTTAACATATCCTGCAAAATCTACATTTTTTGACCTTGTTATGTTGAACTTTAAAGTGCAGACTGTTTTTTTTTGTTGCAATACCATAGACCTGAAGTCTCACAGACTGCTCTATAAGTTGACATGTAATTCAAAAATCATGAATTTTTATTGTTATATAACTTTTAAAAATTGATAAAGGAACATTTAGATAAATACAAAATGCAATAAATTGTAACCACTTTTACTATTAGTAATTAAATAAGTGAAAAATTGAAATTCATGTGCTATTTTCAGACATACTCGACTTGAGATCATTCAAGCCGATGTGCGCATCTACCTTCTAACATGACAATATAGCCTTCAAGCAAACATCGCCAAAACAATGCAGTCTTGTCCACAGAGTGAGTCCTTCCATTTTAATGAGCTTGGAGAACCTTTCACGAATACATCTGCTATATCTGTGTAGTAGAAGCTTTTTTGCCACTCGCAGAATAAGCTGATATCCTATGATGGTGCTGGAATTTCTGCAGCCAACATTTTGTGTATAGTTGCATGCATGAGGGAGTTTCATTCACTTGTGATGTATCTTTGCTTGCTCCCTCAGCATAATGCCAGATATGCAAATCCAATGAACAAACGGCATCAGGGCTTGGTCTAGATCCTGCCTCTTCCCTTCCATCTGCTTTTTTCATGCCATCTTCTTTACTTACTTACTTACTTTTCAAACCCGCTTATCCGTTAGGGTCACGGGGGCAGCAGCCCTATGGAGGATCTCCAGCGATCGCGATCTTCCGCCATCAGGCATTTGTCCTCCCTGGTAACATCCAAGCAACTCGAACCCAGATTCTCCATGTAGTCTAGCCACCTGGTTCTAGACCGACCCCCTTGGTCTTTTACCCACTGGCTTGGAAAATAACAACTGCCTAGGAAGACCAGTTTGCGGCAGAAGTAGGGGCTGAACACCTAAAGACTCCCTTATTGGAGAAGTTCGGGGAGAAATTGGAGGCAGACTATGGTTCGGCAAACAAGGTATTCTGGCAGACCGTGTGCTGCCTCCGTGGAAAGAAGTGTCTTTCATCTTCTTTGTCACTGTAGAAGTTTAAAAGCCTGTCTTTTTGCTGTTTTAGGTGATGCACCGTGGATGATCTTACTTTATACAACTCACAATAGTATCTTAACAGAAACTCACACATTTAGTTTTTTCAGAAGCATAGATTTATTTTCAATAGTGAGTGTGTTAAGTTTCTTTTTAGTGGCCATGCTGCAGTAATTAAACAGAACCATAAAGCAGTCAGAAAATAGTCTGTAAATATGTAAAGAAACAAAAAGCGTATTTCAACTTATATTGAGGAATTATGCAAAAATCTTAATACAGAGGGCTTACACATGTGACGAAATGGTGGTGAAGCTAAAATAAAAATGAGGAGAGACTTATATGCAATAGTATAAATGTTAATAAAATTAAATGAGTTTCAATCATTACAAAGGAATATCCATGCAAGCAGCTTCATTATACATGGTGTAAATTAAATGTTGGGTGCTATTTGGAGGATCATTTCCTAAGGATAAAATAAGATGAAAATTTTCTTGGAAGTTTTTAATAGACCGCTTATGTTTCAAGTAAAATGACTTTGAAATGTGATGATGGACATCCATCTGATGTATGGACTCGCTGTTGGTAATTGTGCTGAAGCACGACGACTACATGCAAAGAAGTTTCTACAACGACATCTTCCCAATTAAAAACATTTCAACATTTGAATCAACATCTGAGGGAGATCGGATCTTTAAAGATAAAGCGACAGATCGCGATTGATCACCATCAGTACTAACAACTGCATAAGCCGGGGCATGAGTGCCGGGGCATAAAACGTTTTTCTTATAACAACCAATTTAATTGTTTTTGTCTGTTACGTTATAATGGGTCAACATGTTATCTCACAACGTCGCAACAGTCAGGGAAACTAGGAATTCGTCTTTCGCGTCAGTTCAAGCTCAAAAACAATTGACTGAAATAAGTTCGTGGGTCATAATCAAAATTCGTGATCTGGAATAATAGAAATTCATTCAAAGGACAGAAAGGGCGCTGTAGAAGCTATTCCATTGGCTAACATAAGCAAGTTAAAACATGTCGCATCTTGGAAAGACAAAAGAATCGTTCAAACAAAGGTACATGGAACACTGAACCTAGAATTCAAACTATTCCAACCATATCATCAATCATGAACACAAATTCAGTAAGATCGATGAGGTCAAGGAAGTCATTAACTTATGCCACAACCCAAAAAGATCAAAACTTTAGAAAACTGGAATCCAACTAGAATGAACAAAACTAGAATGTCTATGGTGTCAGTCTTTGTTCTTCCACAACTCGGGCTATTTGTGCTGAACATTTTCCCTCGGTCTCTTCAAAATTTTACAGTAAAACTTCCCATTGACAGTGTGAGCAGGTTGAATAAACTCATTATGCGCAATTCCCCAAATATCGAAAAATATTATCAGCATGGATTGATGTTGCTGCGAATTTTGCACGCTTTTTCCGGCCTTGGAGAGGATGATGTCTTCCACTGTGCTACTTTGTTTCAGGATCATTTCCATAGACTCACAATTCATCACCTGTAATGACTCTAAACAGGAAGTATGGTTCATGTCGAACTGTTTCTTGCTGCTCAGTGCACACCTGAATTCAGAGGTCTCATTTGTCGCTCGCTGTTGAGAAGGTAAGGGACAAACTTTGCTGCAGTTTGTGTCATGTTCAGCTCATTGGCTATAATTTATTGGCATGTTCTCTACAACAGTCCAAGTCTTTCATAAACATTGTCTGCCTTTCGTCTTCATGAATCACTTCACGCACTTTTGTGATCATTTCTAGAGTTTTGCACGTTGATAGTCAACCCAAATGTTTGTCATCCTCCACAGATTCTGGGCCTTCCTGGAAATGTTTGAACCACTCAAATGTTCTTGCTTGACTCAAGGCATTCTCACCAAAAGCCTCCTTCAGCATGTGGTGGGTTTCAGCTGCAGTTTTCTTGAGCTTGAAACAGAATTTGATGCAAGTCTGTTGCTTCTTAGTGTCAGCCGTTTGGAAATTCACAGAAGCACAAGAACACGATACAAAACAAACAGCAATAACTCACAAAGAAATGCACCTACAATTATGAAACTTGATTGAGCAGCAGCTGAAAGGTGCATCAAGAAGCATCTAGCGGCAGAACCTCCCTGCTGTTTTTGGTTTGGATGGAATATTCAAATTCTCGGATATTTTGGGTAGCATGTCATATTTCTTTTGTAAAGCTGCACATCTTTGATACCTTAGATGTATCTTTGATTTGATTAGTTTCCACTGTTGTGGAATGAAACATCTTAACTTTTTGTTGCTTTGAATGAAACATTATTTTAATAAAAGAATGGAAAATATACCAGCAGCAGATTTTCCTCTCAAGTTAGCAATTCCATTTTAACAATGCTGCATGCAGCATAATATCATATGCAACCTAAACAATACGTCAATCTTGAGACTCATATCAATGATGTTATTAACATCTTAAACTTCACATTACAAACAAACCTTTCTATAACAAACTGGAGAAATCAAAAAGTGATTGAGTAAATTTTTCACAGCAAAACTGTCCTGTATTTGCAAAAATCATTATATATATTTTGAAAGATGAACATTGATCTACTTCTCAACTTAACAACCATTCACATTTAAGCATTTGTCCCAATGCGAGACCAACTTTTTGATGCTCATAGCATAGAATTCATTCGGCTGGGAGCGAAGCCTTGACCGCACAGCTGTTTTCACCTCATTGTCGCTCTGGAAGCAGGTACCAGCAAGGTGTTGCATTAGAGGTTCGAACAGGTGAAAGTCCGAGGGTGCCAGATCTGGACTGTAGGCTGGACGGCATAGGACTTCCTACTTCCAGATGCGCATTGTCATCCAGAAGGATGACCTTGTCCATAGCCTTCTGCAGACTCTTTTGGCACAGAGCAGCTTGTAGCTAATCCAATGTGGCAGAATAAGCAGCAGCGTTCACAGTTTCTCCTTTGGCCAGAAAATCAGCTAGAAGAACACCCTGGCTGTCCCAGAAAATAATAACCATGACCTTTCCTGCAGAAGATTTTTTCTTGAATTTTTTTGGAGGGGGAGACTGTGTGTTTGATGGTCTGCCTTTGAACAGATAATGGTTTAGAGTTTTGTTCCAAACAATCTGAAGAATGCCGCGTCTTTGCAGATGAGGGGGGGGGGGAGCGATTGGATAACGTTCTTAAATGTTATTTTGTTTACCTGTGGAATCAAGCTAGCTTGGATCGGCGTGATGTGGGGCTCCCATTCAAAAGCGTCTGCAGCGAACAATAAAATGGCAGCTTATCATCCATGGACGGAACGGTTCGCACGAATGGACTGCTCAGGTGATCATCACAATGAACGACAACCATGACAACAAACATATGGACATCACAAAACAAATAACAATCGTCATGTGGCACAACAATCGGACTTGTTGCTTGCTGACACGACATTTCCTCCTGTCGCATTAAGCTAAGGGGAAAACCGTTGAGGCAGTTGACGATTTCGGCCCGAGCGTCGGAGGGCAACTGGGTCCCTCCTCGGCCACCCTCGACGGCAGACAACGCCATCGCATGGGAAAGCTGGCTGACCGTCACTTCCTGAATCCGGCTGGTAGGGCCCAGTCGGCCTGTCGGAGGCGTTTTGGTCTGGAGGAGGAACGTCCTCGGCTTGGTTCGAAGTTGGCAGCGAGGCTGACAGTCCATCGTCATCCGAAACTGGTGATTCCTCAACAGGTGAGTGAGTCGCTGCTTGGGGAGAACTCACGCTAAAATACACCCAATGAGAAGACTGATGTTTCTCCGTTTCGATACGGCATAGCGCACTTGTAAGCTCTGAATCATGTGGCTTGAGCTGGTCGATATACAGTTTCAAACACTTTTCTTCCACCACCACTTCATAATGCAGGTCTCCCAGTCGAGGGATAACAATGCCCGGCACCCACTTCTTCTGCGATGGCCTTCCCACATGTACGAATATTGCTTGACCTTCCCGCAGAGATCTGAATTTGGGTGAAATTGTGGCTTGCTGCTTCTCTTGCACTCGCTGGCTGACATCTTGCGGAAGCAGCATATCCAAGCGAGTATAAAGTTCCTATCCGAGGAAGAGTTTGGCAGGGGACTCCTCCATTGTGGCATGTGGCGCTTTCCGGTGACGTTCCAAGAACGTATTTAAATTATGATGCAAATTTGTTGGGGCGGTTCCCATGGCTTTCAGAGCACTTTTTATTGTTTGTACATAATGTTCTGCCTGTCCATTCGTGGAAGGGTGGTAGGGCATCGTGCGTTTATGGAATCTAACCCCTCTCTTTTGGAGGTATGAGCTGAATTTGCTGGCGACGAACTGGGGACCATTATCTGTGACTACTGTGCTAGGTATGCCATAACTGGCAAACAGTTCGTCAGGGAAAGCTATCGTGACCTCCACAGTTGTCAATGGTGTCGCTTTTACTTCCACCCATTTGCCGTAGGCGTCCACTATAATGAGCAGCATCTTGCCCGCTACTGGTCTGGCATAGTCGAGATGCGCCCTCTCCCAGGGCCCTATGGGGTACTCCCAATGATGAACACAATACTGCGGTGGAGCACTGGAGTACATCGCGCAGTTGACACACGATTTGGCTGTGTGCTCAATATCGGCATCTATGCCAGGCCAGTACACAAACCAACCGGCTAGGCCTTTCATCTTGCGAATTCCTAAAGGTCATCCAGGACTGGTTGCCGTAGTGTTGGTGGAATCACTGCCCGATGGTCATACATTAGGCAACTAGCGCTTGTTGTGTAGCGGTCTTCTGGGAATTTGTAACCGGAACAGACTAAATCGCGGCCTCATCCGAGCTCTTGGACGATTCTGCCCAATCTAGGATCGCTCCTAGTTGCTTTAGCGATCTCCTCCGGTCTAATTGGCAGCTGTCTCATCTTGTGGACGGTGAGCAATTCAAAGCCATTTTCCTCTTCCTCTTTACCCTGTTAATGGAGGTCACCCTCGAACAATAGTCTGCATTTGTGTGTTCCTTCATAGGTTTGTACACGATGGAATAATTAAAATTGGTCAGGTATTCCGCATAATTGGCCATGCAGAGGGTAGGCAGTAACTGGTGGGGGTGAAAAATTTGAGTCAAGGACTTATGGTCAGTTACCAACTCAAATTTCCTGGCATATAAATATTTGAAAAATTTCTTAATGGCCCATACGATGGCTATTGCTTCCTTGTCGATTTGTGGGTACTTCCGTTCTGTATCTGTGAGGGTTCGGCTTGCATATGCAATTGGTCTTTCTAGACAGTTGGCTAGACGATAGCTTAACACAGCTCACAATCCATAGCTGCTGCCATCGGTTGCGAGAAGTAATGGTAGAGAGGGGTCATACTGGATGAGGACTTAGGGCGATATGAGGGCGGTTTTTATCTCCTCATAGGCTTTTTGGGCTTCCTTTGTCCATTTAAATTTGTCTTGGGCCAGGATCTCACACAGAGGTTTCGCTTTGTGGGAAAGGTTTGGGATAAAAGTGTTGTAGTAGGTCGCTTTCCCTAAGAACAATTGAAGTCTTCAGGCGTCTTCGGACATTGCTGGTTTCGGGGCCTTCTGGGTGACTTCTATGTGGTCATCAGATTTATGGAGACCATCCTTGTCGATAATAGTCTTAAACAAGCTAGTGTAGTGGCGGCTAATATGCATTTCTTTTAGGTTTAGGTGAAACCCATACGCTCCCAGCCGCTTAAAGTCTACCGCAAGGCTCCAATAAGTCCTTTGAAAATCGATGCGAACACAAAGATGTCGTCGAAGAAGTTAATCACATTATGGGCATGGCGAAAAACTTCTTCCATCCGACGTTGCCATAATGCAGGGATGTTAGCTGCACCATAGACTGCTGTGGTTGGCCTAACCAGTCTATGGGTCGGCATGTTCAATGTCAAAATTTTAAGGAAGTCTTCATCTATTGACAGATGAGTATATGCATCGGTAATGTCGAGGTGGGCACCGCACTGCTCCTCTCATTTTATTAAAAATGTTTTCTATTTTGGGAATAGGGTGTTCATCAATGATCATCTGTTTATTTATAGTTGGCTTGTAGTTTCCTGTGATGCGCAGAGCTCCATTCTTTTTTACCACCCCCACATGGATCGGCGATGCCCATTCAGAGAAATCAACCTTTTCATAGAAACCAGCTTGGATCTTTTGGTCAATGGCTTAGGCGTATTCCTCCCGGAACATCTCTAGCTTTGGCGAATACAGGGGTCGCATCCGGAACAAGATGGAACTTTCACCGGGGGGGCCTTCAGTTTGCCTGCAGTAGTTTGGAATAGGTGTGCATATTCCATTATTAGGCCATCTAATTGAGACTGCTGCTCCTTTGCGAGTAGTTTCTGGCATTTCTTCTTTCGAATGGTATATATTGGCACAAACAATTGATCGGACTTGATCTCGTTTGACAAATTTTGCTATCCAGTCGCGTCCCATTAGTCCAGTGGAGTCACCTTCGACCACATTAAGGTCCATCTGCTGGCTGGTGTTTCCCACGGTAACTTGGACTCTGGTTTTCGCCAAGCAGCGAACTTGATGCCCCGTGTAGCTCTTAAACTTGTGGTCGGCTTTCTGCAGGTGGATACACGGCTTGATTTTAGAAAGCCTGGTAACTCCGATGATACTGCATGGCCTCCAGTGTCGACTTCTATCTGCAGTGTCTTCCCATCTATCATGACATCAGTCATGTTGTTGTACAAGGATTAGTGGTCCGCTTCCCCATGTAGTTTGTTAAGAGTTTGGTCCCAATTGATCGGCACTTCATTGGGGGAAGTGTGGCGTACATTCTTCGTTTTTGACCGGCAACTTTTGGCTAAGTGCCTGATCATTTGACATGAATAGCAGGTGGCTGTTTTGTAGCGGGATGTGTCGGCCCAGTGTTGGCTACCACACCTGCCACAAGGTTTCTTGGGCACCAACTTATTCCTGGTGGATCAGCTACGATTCACGGCCGACCTGGGACACTCATTACTCCAGGCTCAGCGTCGCACCATAGATTTTTTCTAACGGGTTCTTCCCCAATGCTCTGACTTCATTGGTTGGGTGTCGTAGCCCAGTTTATTTGTTTCCTCATTTATCGGGACACTGGGGATGCTGACTGCCTTCGCGATGGCCCAGATGGCTTCGAGATTTTGGGCAATCTCGAATGCCTTATCGAACTGGTCTGGCTACTTGGCAATAATTTCATCCTGTGCTTCGGGCGATCGCAGGCCGTGGAGAAATTGCTCAATGAGCATTCTATCAAGGAATGCTCCATATTCACAATAAGTGCTCCATATGGAATGCTCCATATTCACAATAGGTGCTCCATATGGAATGCTCCATATTTCATATTCACACGCTCCATATTCTGCAAACAGATAGCGTGTTGTGCTACTGACTCATCTGGGTTTTGAACTACAGCATGGAATTTCACGCTCTCAACATACTGGTCAAAATTGACTGATCAAAATTGACTTTAATTCGCTGTACGGGATAGATTCGGGCTCCATAGGGCTTACGTGGATCTTCAGAACTCCATTCGCCTCTGCCCCCATATGTATCCATGTGTACACGGCGTACTTCTCGTCCGGGATGTTGGATAGCTAGAGGGCCCATTCAAAGCGCTTAAAGTACTCGCCTACTGACGTCTCTTCTTCCACTCGATAGGCTGGCATCGTGAACGGTGAAGGTTATACATTGGAAGGCTCCTCTGCTCTCTCCGCGCTGGGAGCTGGAGCCACCGCCAGCTGTGCTACCACTGCGTCGGTGGCTACGTGGAGGGCAGTAGCGATCATTTTGGAGAGCTCCTGCATGAGCTCTGGCAGAACAGCCATATTTTGGTTCTCGTTGGTTCTTTATGTCTATTGGAATGTCCTTTTTAGGTATAAAATCACTTTTTATTCTATAATTGGCTAAATACTGTCACTTGGGATTCGGCTATTCCATCTCAGGTTGATGTTGGGCGTTCTTTTTTTATTTTTTCAGATCCCACTTCTGACACCAGAAAATGCCACATCTTTGTTTAGGAGCGATCGGGTAACGTTCTTAAATGTTATGTTGTTTACCTGTGGAATCAGGCTGGCTTGGATCGGTGTGATGTGGGGCTCCCATTCAAAAACGTCTGCAACGAACTATAAGATGGCAGCTTAGCATCCATGGACGGAATGGTTCGCATGAACAGACTGCTCGGGCGATCATTGCAACGAACAACAACGACAACAAATATATGGACATCACAAAGCAAATAACAATCATTCTGCGACACAACAATCGGACTTGTTGCTTGCCGACAGGACAGCGAAGAATTGTGAGAACTTGCATCACTTGAATGAACTAACGGTGGCATTGCTGAACATCTCAGCTGGACGCTTTTGGAAGGAGTTAGAACATTGTTGCATGCTTCCAGAGTACCTTATCAATATGGTTGAGAGTTGCTGAAAACAACTGCATATTTGAGGAACCGTACAGCGAATAAGGTAATTGGAGGCAGCATCCCAGAAGAGTTTGGTCTGGATAGAAACTGACTGTGGTTCATTTGAAGTGGATTGGATTCTTAGCTTTCTGTTATTTAGAAAAGCAGAAGAACAGCAAATTAGAGCAAAGAGCTCGTTTTAGCTTTCTTCTTGGCTATGCTTTCCGTACATGAGGTTATCGAATTTGATTTCAGGATCGAAACATGTCAAATTTGATAAGAGTAGTCTTGGAATCGAGGTGCTTTGCATTGCAAGGAAGCAGTATACATAGAAAGTACTTGGAATCCAATTCCCAATTACAAAGATGAGTCAGAAGCTTTTTCGAATGTTGATGGTGATTTCAAGGAAGATGTTCAGGGAAAGGATCCAAGTGAGACTGTCGTCAGGAGAGGGGTCACCAACCCCATCAGAGATTCTTCACATTCCCAAGTTCGATCATGTCTGAAAGAATAGCCAACTGATGAATGGGAAGGAATTGTTGTTGAATAGCCTGGTGCCTCTGCAGGACGCTGTGACATTTATTATATTTGTAGATTAAGAGCGATGTTGTGATCAAAAAGTGAAGTTGAAAACTACTGCCAATCCAACAACAATTTCTATAATTAATCGCTGTTTGACTTCAGTACGAAGAACTTGACTGGGACAGTTGCATTTGGTCAGGGTAGAGGATTGATTAGTCCAGGAATTCATCAGATAATGAATGACCAGAAGCTAATTGTGTGGGTGTTAAAATACTGTCTTATTATAAGGATGCTCTTGAATCTCTGCAAGCTGCTTTCTGGCAAGAAGCTGAAGCTTTGAAATAGCGGGGAGTCTTTGAAGAAATTGTGGAATCAGAATATGTGAAACTAGTTGGATCTTGCTGGGTGTTTGTGCTGAAATGCTTGTGATCAGCCAAACCAAATCGTGAGATATCGAGCGCCTCCGGTGGCGCAGGGCTTCAGCCAACAACCAGAAATAGATTTCTACGAGACTATAGTCCTGTAGTGATTTCACTTTGGTTGTGGTATTCTTCATCGTACAATAATCCTGAAGGGGTGGTGCCATGTGCATCTGGATGTTAACACTTACTTACATCTAGTCCGTGGGTATGTCTTACAATAACCTTTTACTGTGTGAAAACTGAAAAAAGCACTTTATGGTCTCTGTCTGTCTAGTCGTCAATGGTATAGAGAACTAGATTCGACTTTAGAAAGTTAGGCTTTGAGAAACTACAAGCAGCAAATAGTGTATACTTGTATGGAAGCCAAGCCGTTGTGATGGTATATGTCAATGCTGTATTCACAGAATCTCCGTCTGAATTAGAAGCTGTAGTTGATTGAATTGCTAGTGCCTATGAAATCAAGCACCTTGGAGGTTCGAGGAATTTCTTGTCTGTGAAGCTTATAGAAGATGAAGATGGTGTATACTTACTGCATGGACCAATATCTGTACATAGAGAAACTTCTAAAAAATTCTCATTAGTGCAAGGGATTCCATTCCATTGGAGGTTAGAATGGAGTTTAGTCAACGAGATTGTCCAATAGATGACGCCAGCAATAGTAAGATGACTTTAGGTACCTTCTCATTCATTAATAGGTTCCTTGAATTATTTGGCTCAATGGACAAGACTGGGCATTCAGCATTCAATTATACCACTCTCTCAATTCATCAGTAATTCAGGGATCAAGCATTAGAACTGTTTATAGCAAGTCCTGAATTGCCACTGCAAAGAGTCTACGTATTAAGCTAATGCCAAACAGCAAGAACTTTTTGTAGGTCTACACAGA
>JAHWFO010047321.1:555619-566809 GCA_023313115.1 Rhysida immarginata | reverse complement strand
CGATTTTCCCCATTAAAAGGAGACTGACCACATTTAAATTTAAAATTAATCATTTAAACTCCTTAGATCAATACTATTAACCAAACCTTATCAATCTTAAGTCACTGGAATTCAGTTAACCTGCTTAACCTAAACCTTAATAAAACTAAATATATGCTATTCTTTCAACGTAACAAACTATATGTTCCTACTGTCCTGCCCATTTTCTATAACTCACATGTATTATCAGTTGGAAGCACATTTAAATATTTAGGAATACATTTAACGCATGATCTTTCTTGGAACTTGCATATCAATACTTTGCTAACAAAACTTAACAAAAGACAGGGAATGATTTCTCATCTGCGCTTTCTTCCTTCTCATATACTGATCCTCCTATATAACTCACTAATACATTCAGCCCTCTGCTATGGTGTACAATTTTGGGGTTCCACTACAAATTCTAATCTTCTACGCCTTTACCGCCTACAAAAATGGTTCTTAAGAACCCTACTTAACATTAAAATACCCAACTGTATTTCCCATCAGTTTGAGCTATTAGGCATTCTAACCATCTACCAGATTTACATTATTCAACTCTGTACATTTGTCTACAAAATTCTGAATAATCCAGGCCCGTAGTCAGGGGGGTGTTGAGGGGGGTCGACGACCAACCCATTATGGAAAAAGGTCCGCCTCCCAAATATGGAAAAAGGTCCGACTCAGTGGAATTTTTGAAAACGACCCCCCCCCCCCCCAAGATAACGTCCTGGCTACGGCCCTGTAATCAACTAATCCTCTCCATACCTATTGAAACATCTTACCAGCATACTCTACACTCATATTCCACCTGATCATCTAACCTCATTAGTCTTCTCCTTACCAAAAATAATTATCAACGCCACTGCATCTCTTATATAGGTATTAAATGGTGGGGCAGTTTACCTGAGCGAATCCGCACATCCCCTACGAGCTCAACATTTAAAAAAACTATTAAAATACTTACTTCTAACTAACAAATTACCCACTAACATCTTTTAAACCTCTTTTTTACTACTTATAATAGCCCTTTATTTGCCCCTTTATTTTCCTCTAATAATTCTTTTCTCTACATATCTTGCCTTGCTGGAAACCTCTTTCTACACCTTTCTGGACCATTCATGGTCCAGCTTGCCCTCCATAAAAAATTATAATAATAGTTATAAAATTTTTTTTTTCTCATTTTTCCCTTATATCTCTATAACCCATGCTATATTCTGTAATATAATGTTAACTGTAATTTAATGCCCCCTCCGGAGACGGGCAGATCCAGGAATTTTTCCGTGGGGGGGGTGGGGGGGGGGCGAATGAATTGTCTAATATTTGTTTTGATTTGCTGAGCATTCAGAGATACAAATACGAAAAGAAGGGCTGAGGGCGGGGGGGCCCTGGATCCGCACCTGTCCAGAGACCACTCATGTCGGCCCGCTGGCCATACAGGCTCCGGAGAGGGTTCATTGTAAGTGTTAAGTGTTCAACCCCTTTTTAAATAAATAAATAAATAAATAAATAAATAAGAAGTCCTTAGTCGGAATGAAAAAATAAAAAAAAAAAATGCAAACTCAGCTAATTAGGACTCTAGTATGAACTGTAAAACTTGAAAGAAAAATGGAAAAAATGAAAAATTGTTAGTTATCATAGTTTTAGTAAAATTATGTGTCGCTTTATCCCATGTGTTTTTGGCATTGTTTTGATTATTTGTTTTCAATGTCTTTCCAAAATATAAAGATATCTGGAATTTGAAACCAAGTGACCCTTTTCATTGCAAATTAAACTTTAAAATCAAGATTTTTTTTTAATCTCCTTTTTATGAAGTTCTAATCTGTTTCATTTTTTCCTTTGTTTTTTTAGATACAAGCAGTGAGCAATTAGCTGAAAAGATGCCTAAAAATTCTGAAAATGAAAAGGAGACTGGATTTAACAAAACAAATGATTTTATGACCTCAGCGTAAAATTTAATCTTTGTAAATCTATTATGTATTAAATGAATTTTTTTTAAGAAGGTAATGTCATTTTCACACATGCAAACAAACACCCACACATAAAAACACACAAATTTTACATTTGGTAAATTACCATAATTTTTCGAATATAGTTCGTGGCTCTGAACCTAAAAAAAAATCAAAAATTTCGGGAATAGGGCCAAAAAAAAAAAAAAAAAAAAATGGTCAGCAGTTCGTTGATGGAAGAAATAAAGAGTTACACTATAACCAAGTCTCGGTAACTAGGTACTAAAGTCAAAATGTAGTGCTGGTTTTACAGTTTCACCGTGTTGCTCCAATTCACCATAAAGAATAAACCCACCGTGTTGCTCTTTGGGTATTTGTTTTGTAAAAACCCATGAAATTACTACTTGAATGCTATTTAAAAGTAACTTCAGTGTCCGCGCAGTCCGCTCGCCAAATCGCCAGTGGTGACAGTTCAACTAATCTGATGAATAAATAATCACATTTGGTGAACCTACTTGGCTAATTCTATATATATGGAAAACTTTTATTTTCTACCTCGAAAATGCGATTATCATGTGATTAAATTATTTTTAATTTTAAATGCTTCATAATTTTTTTTAATTTTAAATTTGGCTAAAAACATAAGATTCTGGCTTAAAGAAAATCTCTATTGGCTAAACCATTGGCGATAAAAATTTCGAGTACTGCGCGGCCACTGAACTTGTTATATTTGTAACATGTTCCAAATCATTTGGAAAATATAATTCATTGATACAGTTATTTTGATTATTTCGCAGTGGAATGCTAAATTGTACAGCCATAGCCATCATGCGGGGAGAATGGGGAGAATGAAGTTATGGATGAAGTCGAGTTAGCAAGGAGAATACTCTAGACAAAGGGCTGAGGCTGTTACCAGGGGGGCTTCGGCCCCCCTCCCAAGCCCCCTTCACCTTTCTCCTCTGATGGAGGAATTAAACTCCATTGCAGTGACCTTGAGCAACCAATCAGAGCTCACAAAACATGTTGATCAGAGCACATCCCGTTCTAGAAATGCGATGACTACATCTCAATGTTTCCCTTGATCATCGCGTTTATGACTTAGTTTTTGCCAAAGCCCTGCCTTTCATTACGATAATCACTGCCATCTGAACATACAATATTTATTTATTTTATTTATTTATTTATTTCTTTAATCTAAAGAAAGATACAAGTCGTCCACCCAGGGCCAATATGGCAGGGCCGACGAGGTAGTTCACTGGTTGTGGGGCAAAGAAACTATGTTAGGGAAAAGTTAGTTGGTTTGGGAATGTTAAAAAATAGTTCTTTAGATGGGATTTGAAAGTGGCAGTGTTTGGTGATGAACAGAGAGCGAAGGCAATGTGGACCAGAGTCTATTGCCGGCGATGGAGTTGGAAGTTTTGTCTTTGTGAGGGAATCATTATGTTGGGTGTTTAAGGGGTTCTAGTAGTGGTAAATAATTGTTGGGGAGGGTAGTTACCATAATTTTCGGTATATAATATGCGTATTATGCAAAATAAAAGTTAAAAAAAAAATTTAGTATTATAAAAAATTGCGTATAATATCCCGTTTTCTTTTTAAAAAATCAGGGAAAATAACGGGGGGGGGGGGGGGTATTTAAAACGATGTTTTATCTAATATTTAATATAAATTACAGCAAATTTTTTCACTTTTTCTTCATTTCCTAAAATTGCGTATAATAATTCGATAAAACTAGGACAAATTTGCCTTACTTTTTGAACTTTATTATTACAGGTTTCACGCAAATAATGGTTGCTAAACCACTGTGCTCATAGCATCGAGATCTAATACTAATTGGAAAGGAAGCTATCTTCTGAGAAGTGAAGCCACTTTCCACCATGATGTTGGAGGGGTCCGTTGTGCTTTTTCCAGTGCATTGAACAACAATGTTTCTGATTTTTCACCTAATTTTTCAATTTTTTTTTAATAGGACAATTTTATTTTATAATTTTTTTGAAATTTGTGTATTTGTTTTATATTTCATATAATTTTTATTTAAGTACAGATATTTATTTAAAAAAAAAAAGCTATTATTAAGTTTATATCTATCTAAAAGATATAATTTTTAAAATTTTATTCTTTATTACAACGGAAAAAAAAATATTTTTACATATAAAAAAAAAAAATTAAAAGTCACTCTAACCCCTCCAGCAACATGGAAAGCGGAAGCTTCACTTTTTAAGAGACAATAGCATTGTGGGTATCTCTCAAGTTAGTATTATATCTCGATGGCTCATAGGCATCTCAGCTTCGTGGCCATCTTGAAAACCTGCGGATGGTTTTAATAATTATCCGACAAAACCAGGACAAACCGTCTATTCACCCGATTTTCGCACGTCTACAGACTTAAAAGAAAAAACCTACACTGACGCCTTTATCGCAATGGTTAGCAGATTCGAAGAGGCCTACGACGAGGACGGACGAGCAGGAAACGTAGTGAGTTTACCTGTCGAGCAGACCACCCCACGTACACGTTTCATCGAGACACTTCGAAAGAGATCTGATGTTATCACATGGAATAAAAAAGGAAGTGTGTCAATCGGAGGGAAATCAATACGTGGATCGAACATTAATAGTTTAATACAAGACGTATTATCACCCAACCCCAACCTGAAGAAGCCTCTACCTGGGAGAGCACTGTTTACCAACGTGATACATCATATCAATATCCCTGAAGAATTAATTGTGAATCCTGTGTACTGGTCTGCGCACGCACCTGACACGTCAAAGCTCCCTTGGCTGCAATATGATAAATAACAATTTAATGTAAAAATTAGTTTGTATTGCAATGATAAAATTTATTTTAATGTCTAAAAAATTTGAATAAAAATATAATTGTGTAATTTATTTATTTATTTATTTATTAGAGATTAAAAAGTAACCACAATCAAACGCAAATTCAATCTGAATTCGAAAACTGTATTTGAACAAATGTATATACAGAAATTGAATAAAACAAATAATAATAATAAATAGAATAATTAAACAGAGTAATTTAAAGGTTTGCAACATTGGTTCCATTTGAACTTTTCAGAGGTATTAAATTCAGAGTCGCTAGTATATTCATCTTGGATGATTTCACATTTCACTAGTAAGTCGTTTAAAAGCAGTTCATTTGTATAAGTGTTGTTCAAGATGTCTGCCGTAGAATAACCCCTGGCTGCTGATTTCAGGTAATGTAGACAGTGATGAACGGAGGTCTCCGACATCTGATGTTGCACTATTCTCGTGTTGTAGATCCATTTTTCCGCGTGCATAAACATGAACGGTTGGAATTGTGGATGAGGAAACATTCCGAAAGAATCAAAGATGTATGCTTGTTTGCTGGATGGTATAAAAAATGCCACCCAGTGCGAGCCTGGCTTACTGGAATCATCCGTATTAGCAATGAGTAAAGATGGGTGAACAGGTTTGATTTGAAGTACCAAATCCGACGGGAAAACACCTCTTGCCATAGTACATCTGAATGGATCTCTCTCGAGGGCCCTCCATAGCTCTTGCGTATCCATCGATCTTAATTCGTGAAATCGAAGCTCACGGTTCTGTCTTTATTGATTTCCAGGAGATTCTGATATTGACAATAAGCAATCAGATTCACCGAATTAGCTAAAGGCTCGGAAAACTGAACTTCGACGCTTACAGTACCATTACCAGAACCTGTCCCCCGAAAGATCAAAGGCCAGAAATGTGTAACCAGAACCGTAATCGAACGGGCTGATGTCTACATCTCTGTCTTCTTTCCAAATCCCAAGTGCCTTCATGGAATGAACAAACTCTCTCAAGTATGCCCCAGAGGAAAAATTCGGCGTCAGAGGGCTTAGAGGAATTGCATAAGTATCCAATGATAGGGAGAAGAAAGATAGATCGAAATGTTGAAAGTTGAATGGGTTCGAAGTAAAAGAACCATTCTGGGCTTCACTCGATGTAAATGCAAAAATCAACCGGGAGGGAATCTGACCAGTAATTAAGTTCTGTATGACGTGATTTCTAGTTCCAGTAGCAATACTCGCTGACCTCATTTCAACATGTCCGATAGGGTAAAACGCGTTAGTGGTTTGCAGAGTCTTTGCATGTGCTAATAGTGTGGCTCTGTTAACTTTAACTCTCTCAACATTCAGCATTGCTTTTCGGATTGTAATCTGATAATTTGGATTAGCTACATCAGACATCAGAGCAAAGGAGGGTTTACTTCTGTAAAGCCTCAGACGAAAATCCGTAGAGTTTAGCAGCAATCGACACTGACGAAAGATGTCTAAATGGAGAGGGCCTTCCATGTAGTAAACGCCGTTTCGTGCGAGTTTTTTACGTAACTTAAACCCGCTGTTTGTATCTTCAGCACTGTCCATTTTACCGCCCGTGTATTTACAATACCCAGCTGTTGTGAGCTGACTTTGTTTAGAAGCCTGACCATAGTTCAAAAGAGTTTCAAAATAAGCTCTGTATGGATATAAGTTATTACTATGACTAATTAATGTATCACCTAGATAACAGTCGACTTGTGAGAATAGCGTATGTAAGAAAAGTTTCACAGGACCTGTTTTATCACCAGCTGGTAGCTGTCCATCTCCTTTGTTGATAACGACTTCTAAGCTTAATATAGTTTGATCGAGATCCGTGTAAAAGTCTGCCAAACCAGGTACGTAAAATTCAATAGGTCCATCTTCGCTGATGATGGCCGTTGGTTGGTATCCTGTGACATGTCGTTTTTCCTGTTGACCACTCGTGTGAGGTATAGAAAAAATGTCGAGATCGCTGTTGAGACATGCAGTGCTCAGTTGGTGTATCATTGATGCCATGATTATACACTATATGATCACAAATATCCGGACACATGCACGTTTGCACTCTAGCCACGATTTCATGGAAATCAATAGGTCGTTGTACATCCCTTTGCCCGAATCACAGCTTCCACCCTTCGGGGAAGACTTTCCACCAAATGTTGGTAGGTAATTTCCGGAATGTTCGTCCATTCCTCCCGAAGAGCGAGAATCAGTTCAGGTACAGAAGTTGGCCGATGTAATCTGGCCCGCAAGCGTCTTTCCAATTCATCCCACAGACTCTCTATAGGATTGAGGTCGGGACTTTGTGCCGGCCAACCCATTTCTTCGACCCCTGAGTCCCCAAACCACTGCTGTACACGCCTCGCTTTGTGGCACGGAGCATTGTCGTATTGGTAGAGAAATGGCCCGTTTCCGAAAAATTGCCACAACGTTAGAAGTGCACAGTTGTCCAAAAAATTCATATAACGGTCGGAGTTCATGATTCCTTGCACAGGAACGAGCTGGCCCAGTCCGTACCATGAAAATGAGCCCCACACCATGACTCCTCCTCCTCCGAACTTGACTGTGGGCTCTGTGCACTCAGGTAAGAAGCGTTCTCCAGGTATGCGCCAAACCCAAACTCGTCCATCGGATTGCCAGAGTATGTAGCGAGATTCGTCTGTCCACATTACACGTTTCCATTGGTCCATTGTCCAGTTTCTGTGGGCTTTGCACCACTCCAGACGTCGCTTGGCGTTGACCCTGCTGATGTGGGGCTTGTGGGCAGCAGCACGGCCATGGAATCCCATCGTGTGCAGTGCCCGACGAATTGTCATGGTACTGGCATCATTTGCAGAGGCGTTTCGAAACTCTCTGGCAATTTTTTCCGCCGAGGATCTCCGGTTGCTGCGGGTGACACGACGAAGCACTCGACGGTCTCTGTCCGTTAGTTTCTTGGGTCTACCGGTTCGTTGTTGAACTGTTGTTGATCCCCGGGTCTTCCATTTCATAATGACATCGCCTACTGTTGACTTGGGTATCTGAAGAAGGCTGGAAATGTCACGCACGGACTTGCCGCATAGGTGACATCCAACGATGGTTCCACGTTGGAACTCACTGAGCTCTGCCGAACGACCCATTCTTGCCAATGTCCAAGCAGAGTTGTGTCTGAAGGTGTGGGAAGCTATTTAAATGATGTGCAAGTCATTATCATGTGACATTGGGCCAATCGATGATCTGTGAGGGGTGTCCGGATATTTTTGATCATATAGTGTATATGTGTTAGGCGAAAACTGATGATAAAAGTCGTATGTTTAAAATTGGCTGAGAACGTAATTTTGCCGGTGTTTTTGTTGACTTCTTCTGTTTCTTCCTCTTCTTCTTTTTCTTCTGCGTGTTTTTCAACTTTTTTGAACGCTGCACTCGGCCTCTTCGTTTGTATTCACTATTTAGAAAGAACTCCAAGCTGTTGCCTCTGGGTCTTTTTACATGTGAATGAGTAGGAAATGTTGAATTACGTCTTTTAACACGCCCACTGCCTCTCTCAACTCTAGCACCCATTTCCTGTAGGGCACTACCTCCAGCCTCTTTCATTCGTGATGACAGCAACTGTTTGAGATTTTGACTATGTATCACATCATTAAAAACGGAAACACCGCCCTTTAGGGCATGGCAACCGAGAATCTTACCCATGGATTTGAGTAAAGGTGTTGCAAAGCGAAACAGATTTGAAAATACTGAACCAATCCCGTTGCCCCTCTGGA
Organism: Rhysida immarginata; assembly: GCA_023313115.1. Classification (NCBI taxonomy): domain Eukaryota; kingdom Metazoa; phylum Arthropoda; class Chilopoda; order Scolopendromorpha; family Scolopendridae; genus Rhysida; species Rhysida immarginata. Next base: position 558,280 of record JAHWFO010047321.1, on the reverse strand, counting down.
AAACCGACCCTCTAAACACTGGTAAGCCATTCCCTCTCTGGTTTAAATAGTAACGTGAAATTACTTCTTGTTTCGGATGATAGGGGATATGCATCTTGAAGTAATTGAGGAGGAGAGAAAAGAAATCAACCTCGCACTACAGTTGTTTCTTACGAAAATGTAATTTCACTACGGTTTTGCCTGTTAAAAACGAGAGCAAATCCCCATGGTCTGAATGAACCGCGATTTCAATCGTGTCTATGACGTCTTTACTTAAGGGAAAGTAGTCGGGTGAATGAAAAGTCTGATAAATCACTTCTCGCCTGGCATGTGAAACTGGAATAATTCGTAAGAGCGGTGCGAATGTGTTACCCACAACTTGCGGTTGTATGATGTCTGTATACAGATAATAACCATGTATACCTCGTGTAAGATCTATTGGGGTTGAACCCTCACCAATAACGAGTTCCAAGTTGTAAACTAAGGGCATAGTAATAAGTGTTTTCAATTTCTTGTTCAGAAACCTGTCAGGTATACATCCAATGTTGACAGCCACTGGGAATTCAATGAACCGTGTTGGGGACCCCGTAAACAATGCAAAATCATTAACCATCTTTGTCTCGATACCTGCCGCTCTAAAACTATCTTTTAGAAAATCAATAGCTGCTGCCCTACTTTGCAATTTGGTACTCTTAAAATCAACAATTTTTTGGTACACGGGAGCCCACTTGGGATACCTTAACGTAACAGAAAAATCGGACACCCACTTAAATGGCAAGTTTAGTTCGGAGTTAGAGAGAAACGTTCCTCGTAGAATGTATTTGGCGAAACATTGAACACCTTACAGAGTTCGGGAGTGTTAAAGCGAATCCTGACATTCAGAGGCAAACTCATAGTGACGTTTTAGTCTAAAGAAGTGTTATTGTAAAAGTTAACATCTTTCAAATAGGCTTGTAACACCAATTCAACTTTGATTATGAAAGACTGGAGTGTAGGAATTCTAACCGGCGAAACAATGTTGAAATCAACTTGTTCATCTATGAGATCATCCTTAAAACCTAATTCGAAAGTGTTGTTTACAGCCGTAATGTTCTGGAAGAGGGCCGGGAAATGTGTTTCCGTTAAACCAACCTCCCATCGCCTTTGGAAACGTAGCGTCCTAGGCAGTCGTGTAATAAAATGAGCTGTTCTGTTGGAATGAATTTGTTCACCAGTAGGTTAGCTTGATGGTAACGTAACATAAAAATCATACGTGGTGGTTGTTCACGAACCCAACTGCTGTCAATCTCAACTTATTTCAGCCTCAGAGCTGGGGCATTTCGTTTATTGACATCAGCTGGCGCCATACCCAGGGCTCTGTGATTACGGTGGTTGTAGCTTAACTCGAGGTCTGGTAAGACGTTGATGTACCTGTGTCTGTTGGTAAATGTAAAAAACTTAAACATCCTCGTTTTTAACGTACGGTTGAATTATTCGACCGTAACAGCTTTCAAATCTGATTCTGTGGCAAAGAAATCGATGTTGAGTTGTTTAAAACAGGCTTTAACATGCTTGTATAAAAACTCCTTCCCTTTATCGCTGTTCACTTTTATAGGAACACTGGCACCTGTGAAAATTTTTTGAACGGCCTTCTGAAGTTAGAGTCCCGACTTCGTTTTCAGGGGAATGACCCATGCATAGCGTGAGAAAACATCGATGCAGGTAAGTAGAAATTTATATCCATTGTTCTGTTTTGACAGACTGGTTAGATCGACCAAGTCCACTTGAAATTGCTCAAATGGAGCATATATAAGCACGCGATTACGCGGGTAATAATGTCGAACCGGTTTATGCAGTGTATAAACTCTCACACCCCTTAACCATTCACGTGTCTCTTTTTCAGAATGATTTGTTTGTTTAGCTAAGCTTTCACACCACCAAATCTGGCTGCATTAGCCGGGTCAGAAAATGCTTCATCCATGACCCAAATTTAAATTAAGCTATGTAAAGAGCACATCTGTATTTATTTATTTATAAACCTGTATATGCGAATTCAGTCCCGCCCTTTTAGTCAGCATTAGTCACTACTCAGATACACACTTGTACAATTGAAATAATGTAGCAATTAGCTGAAAATTAAAAACAAACAATACACCTTGAAACAGAAGTATTTATTTATTTAGAAGAAAATGTAAAGGGGCTTGGAAAAAATTTGAGAAATAGTTAATTAGTAATTAGGCAATCAAATTGTGAGTACCAGTCATCTTAGCAACTCACGATTTCCTTGTTATATAAGGGAATCAAGGCGTGTTCACTTAGGAGACAAAATCACCTAAGTGGATTTTGCTGAGTGCATCAGGACCCCTTGTCTGTCACACTGGTACTGGTGCTCACCAGCACCAGGGGTACAACCAATAATTATGAAATTAATTTTATTTTCAGCCTTAAGCTACCTGAACATGGCTGCCATCACATGATTAATCAAGAAAAGATCATCAGCCAGTTGTGTGACCCCGCCCACAATTGGGAACCTGATCAAAAAGTAATCAAAAAGGAACCTCAAAATCAAAGGTAAAAAAACCACACCTGAAAGACCGAAAATGACCACACCCGAAACAGGACCACACCCTAAACAGGACTACACCCAAAACAAGGACCAACACCCAAAACAAGTACCACACCCAAAACAAAGGACACACCCAA
>JAHWFO010047321.1:541603-555609 GCA_023313115.1 Rhysida immarginata | reverse complement strand
AACAGATGAGCAACACCCAAACCAGAGGGGCCAACACCCAAAACAAGGACCACACCCAAATGGACAAACCCCAAAAAACCACACCAGAGGGCCAGAGGGTAATGCCTTAGAAAAGCAGAGACACACCCTGCCAAATAGCCCAAAGACACAAAGCGAGGGAAGGGTCCCAGGGGACCTTAGTGCATTCCAGAGCAGGCTGAGAACAAAAGAAAAAGTGTCGGCATCGTTTGTTCTTTTGAGAAATCACCCCCTCCACATTCCTTCACTCCCCAACGTGGACTCCTACTGCTGCTCACCTATAATAAAGGCAACACCTCCTAGAAAGAAAGCCTCATAACTGAAAAGTCATACATTGTTACATCATCATAAGTCGACCAAATTTAGGGCTTACTATTGTTAGAAATACGACCAACAATGGTCGAATTATGATGATGTAACAATATGTGACGTTTCAGTTGTGAGGCTTTCTTTCTAGGGGGTATTGATAAAGGCCAGGGCGCTGAAACGTCATACATTGTTACAACAATTCAGTAGAGCTTTGTTAATCGTATTTCCATCAATAATAAGCCCTAAATTTGCCCTTCTGATGATGATGTATGATGTTTCAGGGATCAGGCCTTTCTTGTAGGAATTGGTATTGATCATACGCAAGAAATAAAAAGCTCAAAACAAATTAAACATTTGTTAATCTCAACAAAACTATTGAACAAAATAAATTAAAAAAGAGAAATCAAATACAGAAATTAACATAGCATTAAAACAAAAGTTAAAAAGGAAAAAACCACAGATGAATTATCGCTTCATCACACAACAAAAAAATGTTTGAATGTAATCTAATCTAATCTATTTGTAAATCTTTCATCCGAGCAGTTACGGAAAGAATTTTCCTATAAAGAGCGATTTTTCACTTATTCTTGTGCGTGTATAAATTTTTTGCCCCCTTTGAATACCAACCACTTCATTATTCAAAAACTGTACTTTTATTTCATACTTTTTTATAAATAAAAATTTATTACAATCAGGATCAATTAATTTGTGGTGAATTTCAGTGTCAATTCGGATTTGGGTCATCGACGTGCATTGCTTTCATTATTTCTCTAACATTTCTCAGAAAACAGTGGCAGTCATCAGGTGTTATTTGTCCGATATTGCCAAGACGAAAGATTTTAATTTTTGTTAGAGAGGCTGTATAGATGATGAAACCTGGAAGACGATTAAGAATAAATATTTAAAAAAGCATTACTACAATTTTATAACAAAATTAAAGGATGGGATACATTGTAACTTATTTATAATCGCATGTATAATAACTAATTAGACCAATGTTTCTTAATTCTTTTTTTCTCGCGACCATATTTCATGTTTTACATGTTTTATCCATACGAATATGAATATTTATACATAGAAAATTTATAAACCATTGAAAAATTAGTCACCCATCAAATATTCTGTGATCTCCTAAAAGTTGTTGCGACGCCCACTTTAAGAAACATTAAACTGGGCGATAGTTTTAGTAACGCTAAAGTCTGTAGTTCCATCTACAGATTCTGGTAATACTAATCCAACATTTAATTGGAGACCTTTCTCGACACGTTTCTCCAGTTAAATACTGAATTCGTATTACTAAAATTATCACTTACTTATTTTAATTCTCCTACAAAAAATGTATTGTAATTACCTTCAGATTCCAGAGTTTTATAGAAATACACAAAATCAAATTTGTCATGCGTTGGCCACTTGTAGGATGTCATCATTAAGGAAGGAACCGTGTTGGTTTGGTAATATTCTTGAAATTTGAGTTTTCTCATCCCTTCACGAAGAATGGTGTTGTTTTCTTTGTATCTTTATGTTAGTAAATAGACACACATTGATTAACCCTTATTTCTATAACCTTATATTTATAATTTATAATTTATATTTATAAATACTTTTAATAGTCAGTTAATTCGTCGAACTGTGGAAGCATTGACGGCTTCCACAATTCGACGGCCTCTGCTACCAAATAATTGGCTGTACGCATTTCTTAATGGCGGATTCCCCTTCATCCTAAAGACACACAATGCAGCAGATTGGCAACATGTGCTTTAGGACGAGCATGATGGCCCCATATGCGTTAGACGATATCGTGATGGCCCCTGCACTGTCCAGTTTCATACAGGCCGAATAACAGGCGTAATTGTGTGGGGCATATTGGTGTCATTCGCGATCTCAGCTGCTACGAATTGGGTGTAATTTCGATAGCTACCGCTACATCAGGGAAATTGGAGAGACAGATGTTATATCCTTCTTTCAACGCATATTCTACGCGGACAAATCCCGAAAAGAATTTACCAGGAATGTTGACACGATAAACTATCGTCAAGCTTTATATGTAGCACTATAGATACCGCTTCTTCCCTGTACTCCACGTTATCCAGAGAAGTCGCGTATTGAGCATGCTTGTTATAAGCACACGAATAAAAAATTAGTCATTTTGAGAATTCTACGACGTTTCTATGTAAAGTAGCTTGAATATACAAATGGCTCCGCATGAGCACATTTCAGTGCGAGATAGCAGTGGCTAAGCAACGTACGAGCCTTGTTAATAGCAGTTTGTGTTTCGTGTCGAACTTGGCTGCAAAAATGGGTCGGAGGGCATCTCGTGCAAGAAGTAGCTACCTTTACCAGATTATGAAAGCGCACAGTCATCCGTGAGTTCAAGAAATGGTCCACAGGCACGTCGGATGGCAACAACCGTCGAAACTGTGGTCCGAAGTCAGTGCTGACTGAAGTACACCAAAGATGAATATCGCGCCTGATCACGGTCAACCGCTTTCAAACCAGGCAAGAACTGTTGCAGGAAGTCAATAACGGTCCGCATAGATAAGTTTGTGAAAGAATCTTAAGAAGACAACTACATAAAATAAATATTGGAACCGGATACTTCACAAGCATCCAGTGCTCACTCCAGCTCACATGACAGCTCGTATACAGTGGTGCAAGCGATATCAGAAATGGACTGTAGAAAACTGGAAACACGTAATTTGGTCGGATGAATCAAAGTTTTGCCTTTATCCGAATGACGCTCGACGAGCACGTCATAGATATATAAGCGGTGGAGTGGTTCGACGAGCACGGTCAGTCCATGCAGCACCTCAATTGGCCTGCCAAATCATCAGATCTGAACCCAATAGAAAATTTGTGAGATCACCTGAGCAACATGTTAAGCGGAAGAATCGTCATCCGACTAATTTCGTCGACCTGCGGGATAAATTGTATGTAGCATGATTGGAGATAGAAACGGATTATCTAAAGACACTCGTATAATCAATCCCCAAGTGCATTAAAGCTGTAATTAAAGCGAAGGGATGTGTATCGAACTATTAAAGCAGGTGACTAATTTTTTGTCCGGTGTGTTTATTATCTGGGACTATGCTGTGTTCGCATTAACTGTCACTCTTAAGTACGAATACCGTATAGTCTGTTATGTTTCTTCATCAGCCAATCCCAATTGACAGGGAATTTTCAGGGAGCACATTCTTTATACCAGATGACTGTTTGTAAGCAATAAACAGTAAAAGAGCCAATTATCCTGTTGCAGAGCTTGTAATGAGGATTGTGGGTGATCCGCTCATAGGATTTTGGTGAACTTTTTTTGTTTTGTTTGGAATTTGCTGTTGAACAAATATGCAATTGGAATTTTTTGTGTATCTCTTATGGTTTTCGAGATAGAATTTGGATGTATCCTAATTTGCATATTTGAGATGATGAAAGGTGCTCCATCAGGTAGAGCACCCTCAAGTTCCTATTCATTCCCTATATTGGAATTTGGATAACTATATTGGTATCCAAGATAGGAAGGTATCCAACGACTTTTGACTCACCTTGTATATGAACATTTAATTGATTCTTCAATATTTCAAATAAAATTATGAATAATTTATTGTGAGTAATAAAATATATTATAAAACATTATTATATTATAAAATAAAAATAAACAAGGACCGAATTATCAACTGATTATTTCATTTTAAACGAGAAATAAGAAACAGGTCTTCGATTAGCAAAATTGGTAGCATTTATTTGGCTACGGGCTTCAAATTCACTTCATCAGGGCAGATGACGACTACAACTGTGCAAGCATCTACCACCGAATATATGCCATTCGTCCACCAATCAGGGAACCCTAAATGGTGCTGATTGGTGGACTTACAAGATGTAAAAAAATGATAATAACATTATGGCATTCGTCCACCAGTCAGGAAAAATTCCAATTGGTGCTGATTGGCGGATTTACAAAAACATAAAATCATAAAAATAAGGTTCTTATATGTGGAGCTCCTATAAGGAAAATAATACATCGATAACATAAAAACATAAAAAACATGAAAAAAAATTAGGCCCTTATATGTAGCAAGTAATACATCGATAAGTGTAATTATATGTCCGAGTCCGTTGTGGTATGCCTTCTTCTGTTGGCTGGTTTACAATCCTGTTTACCGCCTCGATAATAGGGTTCTTCTTAAATTTGCCTGGTTATTTAATACCTTGTTTTTGTCCATTTTAAGGTGCTTCCTGATTCCTAGGGCCTCGAAAGTCAGGATTTTTCTATGGCCTCTACCAATGTCTTGCATCAGTCCAAACGGGTGTCCCATTTTTATGAGGTGGTCTGCTAAGGCATCAGTCTAACTGATGTTCATTATGGGTTGATTCCTTGGCTTGTTCTTGGAGTTGCGTTACATTCTATTGAGTGTTGTGTACGTGACTGGGTCCGGGAGCGAGTTCTTCTTGGCTATATCATTGTCTTCTATGGTAACCGGGTATGACAATGCTCTGTCAAAATAGCATCTTAGAGCTGCCGACTTGTGTTATGGTGGGTGATTCGAGTCAAAACTGATGATGTTGCTGGTGATGGTGGGTTTATGTATATACTAAACTGCAATTTCTTATTGACTACGTTTTTACGGATTGAAAGTTGAGGAAATTCTTCCATTGTGTATGAGATGTTCGGGTGGAAGCTATAATGATTTTGTGTCATCAACATACGTGAATAAAATATTAAAGATTTAGGTACTAGTAGGGGCGTAACGTATTATTCCTCCTCTAATGGCTGCAGGAATCCATCTGATATGGCTGCTGGGCGTGGAGTAAAAATCATCCTGGAACATGAAGTAGTTCTCGTTTTATACGGTACGCCGTCATCAAGATGCGAGACAAATCCCCGTCTACACACCGCACGAAGATGTTTGCTGAGAAAAGGCGCGTTATTGAAAAACTTCATTCGCTCTATAAAAAGAAAGTGCACCTTGATGTTACATTTAGAAATGGCTGAACACATTAGTACCGATGTCCTATTAAATATACTCAAAAGCATTAGGATGTCGCTAAACAGTGAGAAGGCTTCAAAATTTAAAACAATGACAAGGAAACTCGACCGACTACAAATTAGAAACACACGACGTACGGAGGTTAGTAAATTCATGTTCCATAGTAGTGAATTTAACTTCTGTCGAATTTACGAATAAAGAAACAGCCCTCTTAGAAAAAGGACTGAAACACAACGTGCAGAGACCACTAAACGGGAATGACTATGTTAACGTTGCCATATAGGTACAGCTTACCCTATTAAGGTTGGACACCGAAGAAAGAATTAACGCCCGGATAACAGCTGCACAAGCGTTGACGAAAATATACAACTATACTTTGTCTCACTATGTGAAAAAAGCTGCAAGGCAGTATGGGAAAGCCACGTTACCAATTGTCATCTCATTCAGATCAAGGCGCAGCCAATAAAAAAGAAACTGAATCCATAGAGGCTAAAATGAAACTGAAACAGTGCTTCATGTTTTTGGGCACTACGCGTTTGAAATATCAGACGAATGTGGAGGCTTTTGAAACCGAAAGCATATTAAAACCGATCGAGCACCTCCATCTATCATCAATTCACGTCGTAAGATTAAGCCAATAAATGCAATGAGAGGCAGGGATTTTCTATTGGAGAAAAATCACCTAAGGCCAGGCATCGAAGCGCTAGGAGGAGGAGCGCGAGATTCAAGTTTGAAAAAGGGGAGAGAGACTCGAGTCCTCAGCGAGCGAGGATCAATGAGGAGTTCGTCCGTACAGATTCTTAGGAGAGGACTTTCCCGAGAAGTCATCGAGAGAGGACGGTACGGAACTCGGCGAAAGATCGTGTGCACGAGCAGCGTCGACAACCGTGTAGCTTGAGAACAGATAATTGTGCTAACGATAATATTTGTTCAGGTTCTTTTAGTAGATGTGATTCGACGGACACTGACGTCTAAAATCGACGTGATGAAACGGGGAAACGTCGAGAGAAGTCGTCAGGTTGCTACGAGCTGCTCGCACGAGGAGTCGCCGCCTTCAGTGAATCTTTCGACTATTTACCTTAATTCTGTCGGACCAAGTCGTTCTGCTGAAAGTGAGAACGATCTGTATCCACTAGCCGAGCCAAACCCAGCAGTATTCTTCTCAAATCGTCTAGTCTACCTTCAAGCTTTTCCTACTCACCCGACGCTCCAAGTTTTGCAGCAAGTGGAGGAGATCAAATTCCAAGTCGGAACCAATATACACTGCTTTGCAATGAAATTGCGCAACCAAAAAGGAGTTATCCGACCTTATCCATATTTAGTGGTGGGGGTTTGTCTACCTCCGACTAGTAAACGATTAGATGCATGCTCACGGGACATGATAATTTGGGTTGATAAAGGGTATCCGGGTGCCTGTATAGGCTCATCAGTTGACACCTGTACGAGACGTTCCATGCAGTAGGGAGGAAGCAACTGCCTCGTTAACGTACAGTACTGTAATCCGCACAACAGTCTCAATGCCGCGACGACTACAACGACAACGACAACCATTCACGCAATTAACGGACTTTGAACGAGGTCAGATTATTGGCTTGTAGTCAACCAGACGGATTGCTGTCCATGTGTCGCGGGACGCACGGACGGTAGGCCGATGTTGGAGGCAATGGCGAGAGGAAAGCACACATGCCAGAAGACCAGCTCTGGGGCCCGGAGAAGCACGTCAGCTCGTACCGATAGGCGGATACTGCCAACAGCGCTAGCGGACAGAACCATCCTCCTGCAGAAACTGCGCGACAACATCACTATTCCCGGTACTGCTCCAGTGTCAATAGCGACAATATCTTTAGGTGGTGTTGGACAATGTCTGCCAGGTGTCCATTGTTATGTCTTCCTTTGACACTGAGCACCGCGATACGACTGCAATGGTGTCATGAACGAGTGGGCTGGCGAATGGAATGGCGCCCGGTGGTCTTCAGCGACGAATCCCGCTTTTGTTTGGACACCGACGACAGACGCGGACGGGTGTGGCGTAGACCATTAGGACGTGCCAATGAACAATGCATCCGGTATCGCCATCGTGAACCAACACCCGGGATCATGGTGTGGGGTGCCATCGACTACGATACCAGAACGCCTTTAGTCACTATCCAAGACACTCTGACAGCAGCACAGTACGTCACAGAGATTCTGCAGCCCGTATTACTGCCCTTTCTGCACATCAAATCCGGCGCAGTCTTTCAGCAGGATAACGCCAGACCGCACACTGCAAACATGTCATGGCTCGCGAGGTCCCCAGACCTATCGCCAATTGAGCACGTGTGGGACATGGTGGGACGTCGTTTACGACCACCCCGCAGTCTCCAAGACCTGACACAGGAGGTTTACCAGGCCTGGGCAGACATATCCCAAGATGACATTCGCCACCTGTATGATCACCTATACCTGCGGCTGGAACAATAGAGGTGAAGTGCCACAACCTACTGATGCCACTTTCCGTTGGGACACCTTGTACAAACGAGTGCACGTCTTGGCTCCATAACGTAATAAAGGTGTGTTCAGATGTATCTCTTGCTGTATACCTACTTTTGGCTCATTCGGATAATTCCTTGTGGGTGGGGCAATAAAGGTGTGTTCAGTGTAGACGTTATTGCACCGTGGGGTCTTCGTGCCTATGCAGAGGAGAGCTTAGGCGCCTGCTACAGTAATATATAAGGTGAGACGCTCTCAACCCTTATTAAATTATCACTCAGTAAAAATTCTTTGTAAGCTCCTCCTTTGCGTCGTGTATGGCAATTTATCATGAGTTCTCATACTTTTCTTTTCTTTCTTTCCAGTGTCCCCTCGCTAAATTTAAACGCTTAGTCGTCGCCGCCTTCCAGTAATGTTGCGGAATACTTGCCTTGAAAACTGAAGCCTACCCAAATTCGAAAATACGAGGCATGTTTTTTAAGTAAGTACCGTTTTGGAATTAAAAAAAGACGTGCAAAGATATCGCAATAATTTTATTTTTACATGAAAGCCTGTACCTTAATCTACTTTTCTACATAATTTCCGTGAATATTGAGGCACTTGTCATAACGTGGCACCAGTTTTTGAATACCCTCCTCATAAAATTCTGCCGCCTGACTTGTTAACCACTGTCTCACAAATGTTTTGACTTCGTTATCGTCTTGAAGATGCTGACCACCCAGTTGTTTCTTCAAGTGCAGGAACAAATGGTAGTCGCTGGGCGCCAGATCAGGGCTGTATGGAGGATGATCTAGAGTTTCCCATTTAAAAGATTTGATGAGATCTTTGGTCCGATTAGCCACATGTGGACGGGCATTGTCATGCAGCAAAATGATACCCTTTCTCAACTTGCCACGTCTTTTGTTCTGGATTGCACGACGCAGATTGTTCAATGTCTCACAATAAGACGCTGCATTGATTGTCTCATTACGAGGCAGAAACTCCACTAGCAATACTCCTTTTCTGTCCCAAAAAACTGTGCACATGATTTTCCGGGCAGAAATTGTTTGCTTAAACTTCACTTTTTTGGGTGATGATGAATGTCGCCATTCCATGGATTGTTGTTTCGATTCTGGTGTGACGTAGGCCACCCATGTTTCGTCACCAGTAACAATTTGGTCTAAAAAATCTTCACCTTCATTGTGGTACCGCTCAAGGAAAGTCAATGCACTGCCTAAACGTTGGGTTTTGTGCAAATCCGTCAACATTTTTGGAACCCAACGTGAACACAATTTCCGGTAATTCAAGTTCTCGGTCACAATGCGATACAAAACACTACGAGAATATTGAGGAAAGCAGTCGCACAATGATGAAATTGTAAAGCGTCTGTTTTCTCTCACCTTTTCGTCCACTTTCTGCACCAAATCTTCATTAACGACCGAAGGACGCCCACTCCGTTCTTCATCATGCACATTTGTGCGGCCATCTTTAAATGCTCTCACCCATTTCCTTACCATTCCATCACTCATAATGTTTTGTCCGTACACTTCACAGATCTCACGATGAATATCGATCGGTTTTACGCCTTTAGCACTAAGAAATCGTATAACAGCCCGTACTTCACAATCGGCGGGACTCACGATTGTCGGAGGCATCTTAAACACTCAGTAAACAACGTATACAATGAAGAATCAGACTGTAATGGCGTCAGTGCGTAGACAAGAGATGTAGTTAACCAGCGCGCATGCGCGGAACGCCGACCGTAGCGCTGCGGCGGCGGAATCGCAAAACGGTACTTACTTAAAAAACATGCCTCGTAATAATTTAATGAAGAGAGATGTTCTTGAGTAAATTTATTGGCTGTTAATTGCGTCAGTTCTAATAGTATTCAAACACTGTTATACAGATTATCTTATTCCCTTTAAATACTTCCAGTATATTATCTTACCATCCTAATTAAGGATTCTATTGCTATCATTACATGGTCGTTTTTTGTAGTACTGAATTCTTTGCTGGATAATTCATCTAAACCTTCACTCCCCTCGTGTTAGAGGGGGCTAATTTTAATAAATAAGTTTATTTTTCACCTTAATCTACTTGTCCGTATTTATTAATGCCATAGTCTTTTAATTTCCTGGTCTGTGCACAGCATTATTTTAGTCCAACAATTGAATTGCTGTATTTATTGAAGAGTCGTTTTTTTGCCCCCTCTCTTGAATGAATTTGGCTACAGCTCAAACTTAACAATGCATTCTAACGATCTCACAACGTAACAAAATTGTCAGGTAATGTTACGTATTTGTTGGTGAACACGTAATAGTAGCTGACAGTTTTGTTACGTAGTACGATCGTTAAATTGCATTGTTAAGTTTGAGCTGTAGCCAAATTCATTCAAGAGAGGGGGCAAAAAACGACTCTTCAGTAAAAACAGCAATTCAATTGTTGGACTAAAACAATGGAATTCAATGCCTGTGCACAGACCAGGGGATTAAAAGACTATGTGAATGCTAACCAGTACGCTTCCATTCTAAACCATAGAATTTATACGTGACACCCAACTCAAGGATTTCAAAAAGAAATCAGGTCAGTGACAAAAAAGTTCCGTTCCAACGTCTTCCAAAGCTATGGCAATAGACTGATCAGTAGCAAACCATCCCCACCACGCGTACGCGCCTTAGTCAAGGTCCATAAACCGAATTGTCCAATACGACCAGCAGTCAACGGTATTTCTTCAACTTTCTATCTAATATCGAAGAAAGTTGCAAGCACCATTAATGATCTTTGCCCTCATAACAACAAATATGTAGTCAAGAATTGTGTCAAGCTCATGGAGGTATTGAAAGAAGTAAAACTAGACGACTGCATGAAGCTCCTCTCTTTGGATATAGTGAATTTGTAAACAAATATTCCGTTCCGGGAGGCCATAGAACTTATACATAAACGACTTATAGAGGACGGGATCGATGAGGGACTCCGTTATTGTACGTTCGCTAAAAACCGTATACAACCAGAACTACTTCATGTTCCAGAATGATTTTTACTCTATGCCCAGCGGCGTACTAATGGGTTCACCCATTAGTGCAACCATATCAGATGCATTCCTGCAGTCATTAGAGGAGGAATATACGTTACGCCCCTACTGAAGGAATAATACGTTCTAAATCTTTAATATTTTATTGAGAGTATGTCGACGACACAATCATTATATTCCCCCAAAATAAGACGAATGCTGAAGACCTGTTGAGTCTCTTTAATGGCTTCCACCCGAACATCTCATTCACAATGGAAGAAGAGAAGAAAGTCAGCATAAATTTCCTCGACATTTTAATCTTTAAAAACTTAATAAATAAGAAATTGGAGTTTAGTATACATCGTAACCCACTACCACCAGCAACATCATCAGTTTTGATTGGAATCACCCGACATAACACATGTCGACAGCTCTAGATATTATTTTGACAGAGCCTTGCCATATCCGATTACCAAAGAAGACAAGGAAGAGGAAATCCTTCTCACCTATATGAAATAGCCAGGAAGAACTCGTTCCCAGACCCAGTCACCCACACAATACTCAATAGGATAAAATGCAACTCCAAGAACAAGTTAAGGAATTAACTCATCATGGACATCAGTCAGAAATTCGTTACCTTCACGTTAGTTAGCCCGGAAATATCAAGTATTGCAAACATCTTCCGTGACAGGCGTAAAAATAGCCTTTAGAACAAGCAACGAATGTAGGTATGCACTCAACCCAGGAAGACAAAAGGAACCCGGAGACGAATACACGTCATGTGAGGTCTCTAAACTCACATGTCCCACGTGTGGAAGCGTCTTTATTAGCTCGACGAAGAGGACCTACAAGGAGCGCTTCGGAGAGCACCGTAGGGCTTGGATAAATGGAGATGGCAAGTCTGCCTTCGCGGACCACCTCAAAGAATTGGGACACTCGTATGGACCAATGCAAGACATCATGACCATACGAAAATTTGAGAAAGATTATAGAAGAATCCTGACTTTCGAGGCCCTAGAAATCAGGAAGCACCTTAAAACGGACAAAGACAAGGTATTAAATAACGAGACAAATTTCGAGAAGAATCCTATTATCGACGCGGTAAACAAGATTGTAAACCACCCAAACAGATGAAGGCATACCGCAACGGACTCGGACATATAATTATACCTATCGATGTATATAAGGACCTAATTTTTAAATTTTTTTTGTTATTTTATGTTCTTATGTTATTGATGTATTACTTTCCTTATAAGGGCTCCACATATAAGAACCTTATTTTTAGGATCGATAGGTAATTATGTTTTCACAGTAAATCTGTTGGTCTGTTGGTGCTCTAGCGGTTGAGCGCTTCCGAATTTTCGACTTCCGTTTTCGCCATTCGACAACTTAGGTAAAACTAAAGACTAAGTTCGTTGGCGGAAAAATTCGGTAAACTACTTCCGGTTCAAAAGGTCACAAATAACAGATTGGACCACATTTTTCACTATACAATTCCATGTATAAATGGCCTGTGCACTGATCAATGTTGTTCTCTTTGGCATTCCATATCTAAGGCAGAGAAAACGCTTGTGAATTAAATGAAGACATGTGGAGGCAGTCTTCCTTCATAGTCAAAATCAGTCAAAACTGGTTCAATGGTACGTGGTTTAGTGGCACATTTATATCAAGCAGCTTGGAATTACGTACCTTTGTATCAATTTGGATTATCATTAATTTTACCTTATATTCATTCACTAGCAGAGGACCCGGCTTTGCCCGGGATAATTACACTTGTAGGTGAACAGAACAATCTCAAAAAGTTAAATTATAACTTCAAATAGGTTAAATAATAACTCAGTCAATACAACACACAGGGAAGGGACTATCCATTCTACGAAAAATCCGAAAAACAGGAATTCTAGGTGTTATACCGGGAGTTTATTTAAACTGTTCTTGACTTGCCTCAGATTAAAAAAATGTCCATCGTCACCTTTGGGGAACATTGGACCCAACTTTTTTTTTGCCCTTGATGTAGAAGCTCGTATGCCCTCTTGCTCTATTCGAAACTCACGTTATTCAGATGTTTCCAGTGCCCGTATAGCTTTTATGTTTTAGCTGCAGAGTTTCTCTGACCAATACTCGTTTTTTCTCTTTCCTTTCCAGAAACAAATTTTTGACAATCGTCTGGACGTTTGATGAGCTTAAGGGAGACGCTTGTGACTCCTTTGCCTCCTCAATAGACGTTGCCTTATTTATGTCCTGTCACTGCATCATCACTATACAGGATCTGCTATGCTACCAAATAACCTATGTGATAACCCCGGCTTGGCTTGGACTGGGTGATAATTCCTTTTTGATTAAATTTTGCAATATCTTAAAAACAAACGCATGAAAACGCTTAGAATTAATACAGTAAAAATTCATAATGAAAGTTCGAAAAAATTTTTTAAATGCTTACAATGGCTGGACCTCTCCATGCAGCCACAGCTACCTAAATAATTTCTCAGTCACGTAATCTTACTTTAGATGTACACTTGATGTTGTTGCAATTCCTTCCCTGCTCAAGATGTCTGGAAGCAAAACTTGGCCATTCATCACTTTGTGTAGTCTAGCGGTTGTCGATTCTGCTATTGACATGCTTGCCATTTGCTCAATACAGCATGGAGCTAAAGGAGTGCTTCCTTTGTCGTCTTTCCACTCTTTCTCAATAGTCTGCTGACTCTCCATTATCTCCAGTTACTAATCACTTTTAAAGATTTTCGAGAAATTGTTAAGTACTAAGAACTCTCAATTCTAAGTAAAGCCTGAATAACAGGAATTCTATGCATTGTTACAAATTGAAACTTATTTATATTGCATAAACTTTGTCTTTCATTGTTGGCCATGAGTTACTTCTTATTAAAATGCCCTGTCATCATTATGAATAACGATTTATTGTCCAAAATTTCATCAAGATCTCAGTAAAACTGTATATTTGTATAAGAAACAAATATACCCACAAAATTCTTCTTTATATACCACATACCATTGAACCAATTTGGACTATCATTAAGTTTACGTTATATTCATTAATTACTCGTGGTTTATTGGAACCATGATGGTCTATTTGGATTTTCAATGCTAGGCTATGGCATGTAATATATCAATCAGCTTAGAATGACGTGCAATGAATAAATATAGCGTATAATTAATGATAGTCCAAATTGGATCAAAGGTACGTGGTTAATGGAACCATGATGGTCTATTGGAACTTTCAAGCC
>JAHWFO010047321.1:443727-541593 GCA_023313115.1 Rhysida immarginata | reverse complement strand
ATGTAATATATCAAAAGCTTTGAATGACGAGTAGTGAATGAATATAACGTAAAATTATTGATAGTCCAAATTGATTCAAAGGTACGTGGTTAATGGAACTATTTTGTTTCTTGGAACTTTCAATGCTAGGCTATAACATGTAATATAACAAACAGTTTAGAATGACGTGCCATAAATTAATATAACATATAATTAATGATAGTCCAAATTGGATCATGAATGAATGAATATAACGAGAAATTAATGATAGCCGCAATTGTTTCAATGATAAGTATTTTAATTATACCATTACAGTACCATTGGAAACATTCAATGCTAAGATATCGCATGTAATTATTTATGCTTTACATTATCAATAGTTAATTTCTGTTAGGAATATTGTTTTGAATAGGTGGAGCTCACTGCTCGCTTCAACAGTATATGCTTATGTTGAAACAGTTTAGCAAAAGATTATGATGAAATAATAAAACCTTGCACAAAACGCTGCAATAATTGACGCTCATTTCATTATACAGAAATGCTTACAAATTAAAGGGCTCTCATTTGTTGGAATATATAGAGAATTACTACTCTCTCCATTTAACTTTTAAAGTACATGTAATTTTATTCATTTTGAACTTCACATTTCTGTTAGAAGTACGCCTTTCCGTAGCAAGCAGAGGCTTCCTTAGCAACCTCATCTAACCTTAACAACGAAAGTCTTATTTAGAAGACAAATGCTTTCCTTTGTATTCTCGAATGCCTTAAAATCCTATCGGTCCTGGGCATTTCGATTGCCTGACTTGTTATGTTTTTATGTTTCTTTAAGTCCACCAGTGAGCTCCAATTGGGATTTTTCCTGACTGGTGGATGAATGACATAAAGTTATTATTAATTTTTGTTACATCTTATAAGTCCACCAATCAGCACCATTTAGGGTTCCCTGATTGGTGGAAGAATGTCATATATTCGGTGGTAGATACCTGCCCTGATGAAGTGAATTCGAAACGCGTAGGCAAATAAACGCTACCAATTTTGCTAATCCAAGACCTCTTTCTTATTTCTCGTTCATTGACAGCAAAATAGACCAAGATTCAACTACTTCATTTCATTTTAAACTTACTTATATTCACTAATTATGACCAAGGTCATTCCAAATGTTTTACCTTTCCATTCTCGCTTCCCTACCTTCCTTGATGTATAAGGAAAGGGCCACCGCAAGGGCTGAATAGACTTGAACGGGCCACGTGTAACGATGTCGTCCGGTCTTTTCCAAGTAAAGATATTCAGTTGTTAAATCTAGTACTGCAGTTCGACAGTTTCCTGGTAAATGGAATAAAGGAAAGTATTCAAAGTATTCATAGTATACAGGGTGAATACAAAAGTCTGAACCCCCCTTTTATTTTTTGAACCGAAGCAGATATGTCAATTTTGATGAATCCAATGAATAGGAAGTTGTGGGTGGCCTATCCCATGGTGCACTTTTCATCACCCAAATATGCAAATTAGGACACATTCAAAATTAATCTCAAAAACCGTAAGGGATAGAGAAAAAACCCAATTGCAATACTTGTTCAGCATAAAAAAACAAACAAAACCAAAAAAAAAATCATCCAAATCGGACCAACCAATCACCCACAATCACGTGGTGAACTGTTTGTAGCTTACAAACAGTCACACTGCACAAGGAAAACTGAATGTTGATATTTCCACCATGTAAAGCATGCAAATCAAAAAATTAACATAAATTACCATACTCACATTCACTTACATGCGGAAAAGCGAATGAAAGGCATGTTTCAGCACACAGAAGACAGAACAATTCCAGGATGGCAAGCTACACTGTTCGGGAAATGGTCAACATGATCTTCTGCTTGTGGGTGATTAGTTGGGCCGATTTGGATGATTTTTTTTGTTTTGTTTGTTTTTTTATGTTGTACAAGTTTGCAATTGGGTTTTTTTTCTCTATCCGTTACGGTTTTTGAGATAAATTTTGAATGTGTCCTAATTTGCATATTTGGGATGATGAAAAGTTCACCATGGGATAGGCCACCCACAACTTCCTATTCATTGGATTCATCAAAATTGACATATCTGCTTCGGTTCAAAAAATAAAAGGGGGGGTTCAGACTTTTGTATTCACCCTGCATAATTTAAAAGAGGCATATTTTTTAAAACGAGATAGCTTCAAAAGTTTCCGGAATACCGAGTAATGGGTCATACAGTAGCCATAAAAGCTCTCAATTAGTACTAGTATGTATTAAATTAAATTGAAATAGCTTCCTAAAGGGATAGCAATAAAAAGAAAAAACACAACGGATACAACAATACAGAGGGTTGAGGCAGTTAAAATTGAACGATTTTGACCTTCAGCTTCTCTTCCATTTTCTTTCTTTTTTTTTTATTTTACACAAAATTATCTCTACCATCTGTGTTTAATGTGATGTCCCTCGTTATGGACAATAGCTACGGCCTTCTAGAAACTACCAGGCCTAAAAGTTCAATGTCACAACCTTGGAAGGGTGAGGAGTTTGGGGACTTAACAGGGATGGATGAAAATGGGATCACCCTGATTCCGGTTCCTGTTTCTTTTTCTGCAGAGTAAGCCAGTGATGTGTGTTCGACGCCATATCCATGTAGATACGTCTTCTATGAGCGTCTGCACCATAGAAACGGGGAATTTCATGATGGTAAATTGGGTTCATTGCCATTCGTCATGTGCAAGGTACTGTTTATAAAGTTTTCCAGCATTGGTGAAACGTTCGCGGTTATGCCTTAGGACGATTTTGCAGTTTCAGGTTTTCTCGAATGATGTGCCCGCTACTTCTTTGAGATAATTTTAGCTTCTTGACCATGTGGCGTTATGTAGATGGTTTTTATAAGGACACCATAGCTCGAAATGTTTTCACGTTGGATGTAATACAGGTAGACTAGGTTCTGTTTCTAGTTCATTTCTCGCTACGACCCCTGTTCTGTGCTGGAAGCTGTTTGTTCCTCTGAATAATATTACTGACTAGAAGAGATACCCGGCATTGCCCGGGATAATTACACTTGCACAAACTTTTCCTTTCATTGTTGGTCATGAGATATATATTGTTGATCCCTGCCTTGTGTTGGTGCATTGCGTGTTGATACCATTGTTGATACCTATTGTTGCACAAACTTTGCCTTGCATTGTTGGTCATGAGATATTTCTCATTAATATGCCCTGCCATAACCATGAATATCGATTTTTTATCCATAATTATTATTGTTCCGAAATCTGAGGTAGACAGTGACCTTCCTCATGCTTTGAAGGTCAAGTATGCAAAATTTCATCAAGATCGGAATAAAACTGTAGATTTGTATAAAAAACGTACAGACAAACCGACCAACCCACAAACATCCTTCTTCTATCTTCTATATATATAAAGAAGGATGTTTGTGGGTCTGTGGGTCTGTGGGTGGGTCTGTGGGTGGGTCTGTGGGTGGGTCTGTGGATCTGTGTGTACGTTTTTTATACAAATCTACAGTTTTATTCCGATCTTGATGAAATTTCGCATACATGACCTTCAAAGCATGAGGAAGGTCACTGTCTACCTCAGATTTCGGAAAAATAATAAATATCGATAAAAAATCGATATTCATGGTTATGGCAAGGCATATTAATGAGAAATATCGCATGACCAACAATGCAAGACAAAGTTTTTACAACAATGGTATCAACACGCAATTCACAAACACTCTGCACGGACCAACAATATATATCTCATGACCAACAATGCAAATAAAAGTTTGTGCAACAATAGGTATCAACAATGGTTTCAACACGCAATTCACCAATAACAATGAGCTCAAAATGATGATGCAATGATAAAGCAATCCTTTCTAAGAATTATAACAATGAACATAAAATGATGATGCAATATGGATAAATTTCAATTTGTAACAATGCCTAGAATTCCTGTTATTCAGGTTTTTCTTAGAAAAGAGAGTTCTTAGTACTTAACAATTTCTTGAAAATCTTTAAAAAAGATCAGTAGCTGGAGATAATGAAGAGTTAGCAGACTTTTGAGAAAGAGTGGAAAGACGACAGAGAAAGCAAACCTTTAGCTCCGTGCTGTATTGAGCAAATGGGAAGCAAGTAAATAGAAGAATTGGCGACCGCTAGACTACCCAAAGTGATGAAAGGCCAAATTTTGCTTCAATACAACGACAGAAGAGTGGAAATTGCAACAACATCAAGTTTACATCTGAAGTAAGATTACCTGAGTAGGAAATTATTGGAGCCTTTGTGAGTCTTTAAAAAGATTTTTTTCGAATTTTCATTAAGAATTTTTAATGTATTAATTCTAAGCATTTTCATGTGTTTATTTTTAAGATATTGCAAAATTTAATTTAATTTTTTGAGATTGTTCTGTTTACATCCACGTGTAATTATCCCGGGCAACGCCGGGTACCTTTGCTAGTCTTCTATATATATAAAGAAGGATGTTTGTGGGTCTGTTTGTATGTTTTTTATACAAATCTACAGTTTTATTCCGATCTTGATGAAATTTCGCATACATGACCTTCAAAGCATGAGGAAGGTCACTGTCTACTTCAGATTTCGAAAAAATAATAATTATTGATAAAAAATCGATATTCATGGTTATAGCAGGGCATATTAATGAGAAATATCGCATGACCAACAATGCAAGACAAAGTTTTTGCAACAATGGTATCAACACGCAATTCACAAACACTCTGCACGGACCAACAATATATATCTCATGACCAACAATGCAAATAAAAGTTTGTGCAACAATAGGTATCAGCAATGGTTTCAACACGTAATTCACCAATAACAATGAGCTCAAACTGATGATGCAATGATAAAGCAATCCTTTCCAAGAATTATAACAATGAACATAAAATGATGATGCAATATGGATAAGTTTCAATTTGTAACAATGCATAGAATTCCTGTTATTCAGGCTTTTCTTAGAAAAGAGAGTTCTTAGTACTTAACAATTTCTTGAAAATCTTTAAAAATGATGAGTAACTGGAGATAATGGAGAGTTAGCAGACTATTGAGAAAGAGTGGAAAGACGACAGTTAGCTCCGTGATGTATTGAGCAAATGGGAAGCAAGTAAATAGAAGAATCGGCGAGCGCTAGACTGCACAAAGTGATGAATGGCCAAGTTTTGCTTCAACACATCGAGAGAAGAGTGGAAATTGCAACAACACTAAGCATACATCTGAGGTAAGATTACGTGAGTAAGAAATTATTGGAGAGGTCCAGCCATTGTGAGCCTTTTTTTCGAATTTTCATTAAGAATTTTTACTGTATTAATTCTAAGCATTTTCATGGGTTTATTTTTAAGATATTGCAAAATTTAATTTAATTTTTTGAGATTGTTCTGTTTACATCCAAGTGGAATTATCCCGGGCAACGCCGGGTACCTTTGCTAGTTATATATATAGATGGTACGTTTATTTACACGAGGCCCTGCTTCTTGCATTAAAATATTACGGAATAGCGGAAACCTGTGTCGGAAAGGGCGCATATGTAAAGTCGGCAACAAAAGTACTTAGCCACCTTCCATTAATTTTCCAAAATTAAACTTTATTTTTTCCTTTATCAATTCCGGAATCGTGCTTGAATGTCAGAATCGTTCTTTGATAACTGCCTGAAACTCCATATAAACTCCTCCAGAATTACACTTTTTCTGAATTGTCTTATGTTAATAATAATATTAATAATATCGCCATTATTGAATAATGAATAATATTGATTTTTACATCGATGGCATCATTACAATTATTCAAAGCATAAACCTATCAAAATAAATATCCTATAGAACTAATTGATAAAATTTATATGTTCTTCGAGAGTTGAGATTTATAGAATTTTTCGAAGTCTGAATACTTCTCTCCTGAAAAATATGTGTTATGTGGCTTATCACATTACTGCAATAAGCCCTTCATTTATTTATTTGTTTTCTTTTAATTAAATGGAGTTTTATTTATTTTTTAATTCATAAATACCGTTTACACTGAAAATTCTGATAAATAAATTCCAATTTATTACTTTCACCAGAGATTTTAGAAAATTCCCAAAAGAAGTTGGCTTCTTCAATAAATATTTTATTGAAAACGCGATTCAAAATAACTAAATCTACAATAAATTTACAACTCTTAGAATACATAAAAATTTGATGACAATAGTTTTCCCAAATTACATTTTTAGCAATGGAGAACACAGGAGTTGACCAAACTCTAACTTCTAATAAACATTCTACAACCATAATAAAATGGAGATTTTATATTACTCTTCACTATTTGAACATTCGCAAGCTCACTTCAATGTTTTCACTTTTACAATAACGAACATAACTAATTAATCTTCATAGTCTAAACACCACGCAAAGTGAAACTGCCATAAAAAACACGAACTTTCATGAAAAGTTGTTGTAATGAGACAAAAAAAAAGAAATTACACATTCCCCGAAGTGAGTGGAAACACCTCATTTGCCATTTACTTCAATAACCAAAGGCTGTTCGAGTTATTGCACGTAAGGGATGAAAATTCGCAGTCAATAAAAAATTAGTGCCTAAATCCGTTTGTTCTGAAATGATCTGCGATTGAAAAATGTGAGAGAAAGAAACCCAGGCCAACACGTTTATTACAGATGTAGAGAATGCAAAAGATAGCATTTCACCAAGAAAAAGCTGGAAATTTAACATGCCTTCGATTTTAAAGACAAGGACGAACAATGTTGCATCATTCCAGTTCAAAAGAGAAGGCAACAGATCTTTAATTGGATCATAAAAAATTTAGTAACACGTGGATATGCAGTTACAATTTACGGTTAATGCTTTGCGCTTATTGAAATCATTCGCTGCAACCATCATGCTTTTGTTGTGTCTAACAAGACTAAACAAACCTCACCAAAACCTACCCAAAACATAAACGAAACCTAACTTATCCTAAACTTCAACCAAACTATAACCTAACTAAAACCTAACCTAACATAATCTCAACTGAACCAAACATAACCTAACATAGTCTCAACTGAACCAAACCTAACATAACAGAATCTAACCTCCGGAGATTACCTAATCTTGCCCAAACTTATTTGGATACAGGCAACACTTCTTTCCCCCTCCCCTTACCCTTTTGGAAGGCTACTGACTCGCGTTTACTTGTACTCACTCACTGAAACCATCATTTTTTGCTACGACTAACCACATCTAATCTAAAACTAAAATAGCCTAACCTAACTTACACCTTACCTAATATAACCTAACATAATTTAAACTAATTTAAACCAACATAATTATCCTAACCAAATATAACCTACCTAACCGTATCTAACATCCGCGGGTTGCCTAAACATATATGCCACAACCTATTTGGATATAGGAGGCACCTGTTCCCCCCACCTCGACCAGATATTGATGACTGCTGGCTCGCGTTTACTACAAATATCCTTCGAGTTTGTCACCTGATCTATCACGAGACTACTCATGATTAATCAGCTCATGCAACAATCATGTCTTTCTTGTGTTTAACCTAACGAAACTAAACTTAACGTAATTTTACCTGTCTTGATCTAAATCTAACATAACCTAATCACACCTAACCTAAACCTAGCATAACTTAACCTAACATAATCTAAACCTAACCTAACTTAAACCTAACATAAACAAACCTAAACCTAATTTAACCTACCTAGCCTAATCTACCCTCTGGGAGGGGAATTAAATATACATACCCCAAGCTCTTTGGTTGGAGATGGCAGTTGGTCTCCCCACATTTCCCGTACAGATACGGTTGGCTAATGTTTCGAGTTTTCTCGTAATCACTCACTGTTGGTTTGATATGAAGATTGGTTGGTTTGGTTTGTTTGGTATTAACGTCCTTTTCAACTGCTATGGTCATTTCAGGACGGCGTTATAGGGGCCGCAAATTTTGCCTCGCAAGGGTTCTTTAACGTGCAGCCGGCAAACGACTACACGGGACCAACGGCTTTACTTCCCTTCCGAAGGAAGTGCGTGATCTCAGGATTTCCCCCTGAAAAATCCTCGTCGTCCTCGGCCGGGATCGAACCCGCGTACTCGGGCATCAGAGGCGATCACGCAACACACTGAGCCATCGAGGCCGATTTGATATGAAGAAAATAGTCCGACAAAGATCTGGCTGTTGCCAAACCCGAAACATATCCATCTGATTGGAAGAATGAAAAAAGTAGTTCATCACATTTCACAATCCAAAGATGATGAGAGACAAACCGTTCAAACAAATTTTTTATTTGCAGCATCATTTAACCAGACTAACCTTCCCTAACCTAACCCCAACATGCATATCACAATATGCACTTCGCTAACTGCTGCAGGCTAATTATGCATCGACATTAATTTTTGCAATTTATCACTTTATTATAAGCATAAACAGTTATTTCCGACACATTTCCTTACGGGGAATTTCAGGCTAATTTGCTAACACCATTTCAGCTTTCTTTGCCTTTTATGAGAAGTAGCAACTTTTATTAAGTTTTCAAGGCCCAAATGGTTCGCATTTTTTGAAGATTAGTTATTCATTTTCTGGGGATCAGACTGGATCCGATTGAGATATACCATGTGTGTAATTAGCCCACAAACTGACACGTTACAGAAACGTCTAAACTGCTTTTCTGGACTTATGAACTTCCTGTTGGAGATCAAGGGAGTTAACTCCGAGCGAATAAAGAAACGGAGTCAGAATGACTCAGAGTCACGGGGGTCACTCAGACTGATCCGAGTTAATAAGTGAACGCACCCTGTCTAGATGGTGTTGCCCTAGCGGAGAAAACTTATATGACCATAATAGTCCGACTAATAATCCAACTTTTATTGTTAAAATGCAAAATGGAAACGTTGAAGGTTACATTGTTACTCAAAGTACGATCAAAACCTTCTAGAAAGAAAGCCTCATAACTGAAACATCAAATATTGTTACTTCATCATAAGTCGACCAAGTTTAGGGCTTGTTATTGATAGAAATCTCGGTCTATAGATATATATGGTCATCGAGCTTCCGCCATTTTCCATTGCTTCGAGAAGCTAAGGAAAACAGATCGTGCCGGGTGCCGCATAAGTCGCACAAGGGCCGATCGTGAAGTCTTTCATCGAAATTGAAAATGAAAGTAAAGTTTCAAACTCCCGATAGGGTGGTGATGCAGGTGCAGTTGGGCCGATTGTACATGCAGCACCACTTTTCAATAGAGTTACCGTAATATCAGGAGCTAGAAACTATAGTATTGGTACTATAATCAGGAGATTTTTCCTTGCTAGGACCTGTCTTTTTCTCGTCGTCTACATACTTTCTCTAATGCGTAAACAGTAAAGCAAATTTATTTTTCCGATTGTTTTGGTAATGTAGTAACTTCTTTTAGAGAACTTATATATAAAAATTATCTAAACATAGAACATTATAAAGATTCAAACTGACTGTGTGAGATGGCGAAATTGTACATATTAACAACACATACATGAAATGATTCCACGCTCTATGACAAAATACAACTCTAAGAATAATCAGAATGGACACAACATAAGTACACAGATAGAAATAACTGATTCTTAAGCCTCATCAATGTTCAAAAGTTCCATTGTTGGAATGTTCATTGAAGAGTATTCTCAGAAATGAGCATTCCTGGAATGCATTCCTTTCAATGGAAAAAGTAAAAACTGAGTATGAAATGCTGATAGTAGACAAATAATAGTTTATTGAGAATCCCACAACACTTAAAGTAACATGCTAGCATTAGGGAGTCACCGAATTTTCACTGTACAACCAGGAGAAAATAATCAAGGAGAGGCAGCCATCAAAATGTGCTCCGGTTAAAGGGTTAGTGACAATGGCGCTTTGTCCGGTACCTGTCCTTCCCTTTGGTGCCCTTAAGATGTCACTAAGACATGCACAAAGTGCCTTAGGGTTAGAAGCGGTCTGTCAATGAGGATTATCTGGTACAGGAGTTGTTGCTCTTATGCCAAAACAACTGATATCGCAGACATCTCGCTCTTACCTTAAGGGCACATAGTCAAAGGGATCCAACACGTGCTCCTGGATAACAGTTTTAGGCGGCAGTGCTTTGTCTGGAGCCTGTACTTCTCTTTGGTGCCCGTAAGATGTCTCTGAGACATGAACAATGTGCCCAGGGGTTATAAGCTGTCTGTCAATGATCATTGTCTGGTACAGGAGTGCGTTGCTCTTTTGCCCACTTTGTTTTGGGAAAAGATTGATTCATTTCAAAATGTCTGCTTTTTCCAGGGTCTTAGCTTCATTCATCAGATTTACGAAAGTGGGTTTAGAGACCTTTATCAGGAGTGCTATTTGCTTAGCGGGTGCGTGGTGGGTATGCTAATCGACAATGGCTTTTTTTATTATGGCCCTTGAGATTATGGCATCCAGGAGATATCCCTAGGTGAAGCAAGACACACGAAACTATAGTACTGCAAAGATTTACGTGGTTGCGGTGCTTTGTCTGGAGCCTGCTTTTCTCTTTGGTGTCCTTAAGATGTCTCTGAGATATGCACAAAGTGCCCGAGGATTAGAAGCTGTCTGTCAATGATGATTGTCTGGTAGAGGAGTGCGTTGCTCTTATGCCCAAACAACTGATATAGCAGACATCTGGCTCTTACCTTAAGGGCACATAGTCAAAGGGATCCAACACGTGCTCCTGGATATTAGGTTTATGGCTGCAGTGCTTTGTCTGGAGCCTGTACATCTCTGTGGTGCCCATAAGATCTCTCTGAGACATGCACAATGTACCCAAGGGTTAGAAGCTGTCTGTCAATGATGATTGTATGGTACAGGAGTGAGTTGCTCTTATGCCGAAAGAACTGATATCACAGACATCTCGCTCTTACCAAACGGGCACATAGCCAAAGGGATCCAACACGTGCTCCTGTATAAAAGTTTTATGCCGGCAGTGTTTTGTCTGGAGCCTGTACTTCATGCTAATCGACAATGGCTTTTTTTATTATGGCCCTTGAGAATATGGCATCCTGGAGATATCCCTAGGAGAAGCAAGACACACAAAACTATAGTATTGCAAAGATTTACGTGGTTGTGGTGCTTTGTCTGGAGCCTGCTCTTCTCTTTGGTGCCCTTAAAATGTTTCTGAGACATGCACAAAGTGCCTAAGGGTTACAAAATATTTATCAATGATGATTATCTGGTACAGGAGTGCGTTGCTCTTATGCCCAAACAACTGATATTGCAGACATCTCGCTCTTACCTAAAGGGCACATAGTCATAAGGTTCCAATGCGTGCTCCTGGATAATAGTTTTATGGCTACAGTGCTATAACTTGAGCCTGTACTTCTCTGTGGTGCCCTTAAGATGTCTCTGAGACATGCACAATTACCCAAGGGTTAGAAGCTGTCTGTCAAGGATGATTGTACGGTACAGAAGTGCGTTACTCTTATGCACAAACAACTGATATCGCAATCATCTCGCTCATACCTTAAGGACACATAGTCATAGGGTTCCAATGCGTGCTCCTGGATAATAGTTTAATGGCTGCCGTGCAGACGCCTTCCATACCACTTGATCTCCCGGAAGTAAAAAGGTTAGATGTAATATCTGCCACTGCTTCATGTTCTTCATTTCCGTTTTCAAGATTCTCTGATTTTGGTCATCTTAATCACATCGTTGCCCTTATAATGCGTTTCAAGAACAACTGTTTATGTCCTAAGGATGCCCGAATGCATGATCCTCTTACATCTTCTGAAATTGAGCATGCCTTCCTGATTCTTTTTAGAACTTCTCAAAACCACTCTTTTCCCTGATATGATTAAAATCTGCCAATCCCACGATCCTCGATCATATCAGGGAAAAGGTGGTTTTGTGACGGCCTGCTGCGGGTTGGAGGTAGATTGCTTAATTCTGATTATTCATTTGATAAGAAATTTCCACTCCTCTGGGAAGCATCTCTTAGCTAGACTGTCAGTCACCTCAGAACATCTTCGTCTTCTGCATGCTGGTCCTCAACTACTTCTTGCATCACTAACAGAAAGATGCTGGATTACTAATGGAAGAAATTTGGCCAAATTGGTTGTTCATCAGTGTGTCAAGTGCTTCTGTGCTGCTCCGAAAAGCGAAATGGCATCACTGCAGTTCCAACTTGAAACTAGACTCCCTTGTGCTCATCAAGGACGATCTTCAACTACCTATTCATTGGAAGCTTGGCTATATCACCCAACTCCATCCTGGCAGCGATGGCATCCCAGGATGCCACCATCCGTACTTCTATCGGACTTCTGAAAAGATCTTTCTCCAAGATTTGCCCCTTATCCAACGATTGTTAATGTTCTTTATTTGCTTTATTGAATTTTGCCACGTTTTGAAAGTCAAGCCTTTCAAGGCGGGGCTATTATGTTAAGGATATTTTCGTATTTTGCATATTTACTGTTTTTGTCACTGTGTGGCGTTTCTTGTTCTCCCTCTTTTGTACTTCTCAATGAATAAGCATCGTAAGTTTTTTGCTTTCCTACAATTCATGTTTTGCCGTCGTTTCTTTTGCCAAATTTAACTCTGAGCTCATGAATCGCAAGTATACACTTCCTTAAGTTTGTCATCATAAATAACAAACACCCTTTATTTGAAAGTAAACCATTCCGAAAGTAACAACGCAGAGCTTCAAAGCCCTCTGATCTGACCTAACTTGCCCATTCCTCAGCAACTGTACCAGCATCTTGTTCAGTCCATGCCAAGAAGAATGTCAGCTGTGATCAGATCTAAAGATAGACCAACTCGTTATTAAAGGGTGTCTCTAATCTTTTGACCACTCAGTGTATATAGGGCAGCCTCTCTCGAGAAAGCAAAGAGATATACGTGCCCCACTTGAGCTCCCTAACAGACTATTTGCGTTTTTGGAACTCTTGAACAGTCTAGAGCTTTCCAGACGCGATAACAGCTTCCCCTACCTCTTCCAGTGTGTTGGGTATATAAAGATGGGTTCCCAGACAGAACGGGACATGACAAAACGGGACAAGACAGAACGGGACAGACAAAACGGGAAAGGACGGAACGGGACGGTGACAAAAGGGGACAATGACAAAACGGGACGGTGACAAAAAGGGACAATGACAAAACGGGACATAGACAAAACGGGACAGAATCATGATGTTTCGTTAAATCGATTCATCGTCACACAAAATCATCGATGCTTCATTAAACCGAGCCATCGTTACACAAAATCATCGATGTTTTGTTGAATTGATTCATCGCCACACAAAAACGTTCCACGAAAGTTTATAAAATTTATATAAACTTAAGAATAATAAAAATTTCCAGTAAAAATTTAAAACTAGAATATTAAATGCGAGCGAATATTAAATTTAAAGCTGAATATACATCAGTATTGGGGTAAGTATAAATAAAAAGGCAAGTTTTGAAGGGTTAAACAATCTTTATTTGTAACAATTAATAACAAGAGGATCTAAAATTACAGTTTACATAACACTATAGAATCATTTAAAAAATCATAAAAAATTCCACTCAAGCACTGCAATATCACAGGTTGTATTTTTTCATTTTATTTTCGGCCTTTTTCTTTTTATGTTTGTTCAATTCCTGTTTCGCTGTGAAAAAAGAGTTTTATTTTATTCTTAAGTTAATCAAATAATTGCACGAAATTTAATATTTTGTCCCTTTCGTATTTGCATATTGTTGTGTGACAATGAATCGATGTATCGAAACATCGATGATTTTGTGCGACGATGAATCGATGATTCACATCATTATTCTGTCCCGGTTTGCCCATGTTTAAGTAAACTGTAACTTTAGATCCTCGTATTATTTATTGTTACAAATAAAGATTGTTTAACTCTTCCAAACCTGCCTTTAATATTCTAGTTTTAAATATTTACTGGAAATTTTTATTATTCTTAACAAGGCTTGAAGAGGGTGATCCAAATATTTGGGATAAAATTTATATAAAAAAACGTTTTCGAGAATTTTTCTCATCATCAGTTGGATTAAATATATTTTTCTTGATAAATATTTATAAATGATATGAATATATTATTCTTAAAAATATAAAAGATTATGGTCTTGAAAAATGTATTGAATTGCCTTGAAACATCATGATTCTGTCCCGTTTTGTCTATGTCCCGTTTTGCCTATGTCCCGTTTTGTCATTGTCCCTTTTTGTCACCGTCCCGTTTTGTCATTGTCCCCTTTTGTCACCGTCCCGTTCTGTCCTTTCCCGTTTTGTCTGTCCCGTTCTGTCTTGTCCCGCTTTGTCATGTCCCGTTCTGTCTGGTCACCATAAAGATGACGGTCGGTCTCGGGCGACAGTTTAGGACAAAACCGATAACAAAGAATTCAACTGGACTCTTCCAATCTGTGCTTTTTAATACAATGTAATCATTCGAAAAATACATGTTAATTCACATCTATCGCAAATCGCAAAATCATTTCCTGCCATAGTTAATTTTAACTCTTCAACAATCGAGAGAATCCCAATGGCAAATGGCTCTTACTGGTGGTGTTTCGTAAACTATATTTTTTACATGGCTCCATAAGAAGAAGTCCAGAGGTGTTAAGTGGAAGTTTAAACATTCACGTACTGACAAATGTGGAAGTGCACATCCTGCTGAAACCAAATTTCACAAAGTTCTCTTAATACATCTCTTCAATAAATTCTTGCATAACTTTATTTAACAACCATAATCATCTTAAATGTGATGGGTTCTGTGAAATACCACATTGTGAGCACTTCATTCATTGACAAATGTAACTTGAGCACTGAAATTTCATTTTGTTGTAGTGGGTTTATTTTTACGCTTATTTTTAATGGTTTTTTTTTAAATCAGCTGTAGAACTGTACAAATGGAAAATTTTTTCTACCCGTTACGGTTGTCCAGCCGACCATTCCTACCGCTCAGGGCCGGCACCCCCAGGACCCAACGCCTGGGTGATGTGCATCCCTTGCAACCTGGGTAGGGCTACTACTGGTCAAAATCAGCGCGCATGTTTTGCCCCTAGAAAAACTGTATCCCGTCTACATTAGCGACTGCCAGTAATTGAGCAAATCCTATTTTATTTTTTAGTAATTTCCATGTGCTGATTCCAAAAATGAAGTCCATTTAGTTGTGCCGCATACTATTTTTTTTTAGAAATTTATATCCTTAATTTGTATTTAATAATCTATCTTTTCTCTTACTAGAAGAAATCTAATTAAAAGAACTAGATGACTATTTTTAGACAGATGGCAGCACGTTCCATGCTGCTTAAACTATTTTGTATTGCGAATTCATTTTTTTATAGTGGTTAAATAGTATGTTGTTGAAAGGAAGAACTTTATAAATACTTTCATTTTGCTATCTTTATCATGTTAATCACTAGAGGAAAGGAGGTAGTGTTAAACAACCCTAAATCATTTTGCTATATTTGTGGCCATTTTATTGTGAAAATGCAAAGACAAAACATAACCTCGTTTGTAACAAAAGCTTACAAGGCTACTTCGGAATTAAACTAGCAGATCAAGACAGCTGTGGGCTCGTGATATTGTTGGCAGCGTCTGTATTGAATATTTAAGAAATTGAACAAGGGGGAGGGAAAAAGCGCTCCGTTGTGGAATACCGATGAGTTTGAAGAAGTCACTGGCCGGTCAACATTTCCGTGATGACGACGAGGTGAAATCGGCAGTTCGCAACTGGTTCCACACTCAACCGGACGACTTTTATTGACAAGGCGTGGAAAAACTTGTCCACCGCTGGCATCGTTGCCTCAATCGGCTTGGAGATTATATGGAAAAATAAAAGTTGAATTGTTCTATGGAAAAATAATACGCTACATTACTTTTTGATCACCCCTCGTAAAATTGAAATTGGGTAATAAAAACTCAGTTTCAATTGTAATTTTTATGCAATTTCTGAGCAATGTACAGGGTCTTTATAATTAAAGTTACATTTTGATATGTAACTAATTTTAGTAACGATTAAAGACTTGTTAACCTGTGTCTTCGTGTCTAATTTCGTATACGAATATTGCATAGAGCGCCATTCCATGCTGGTGGTGACCTTTTGAACTAATTTTTTTTTTGGGTGGGTATGAACTTCCCATGCCCTCTTGTATAATATTACCAAGTATTATAGCTTTTGGTCCAGTAGTTTTTTTATGGCCATGTCAAAATGTAACTTTAATTATAAAGAACCCTGTATATTTGTCAAACAAAATATGTGAAAAGATCCGGGTGCTTTGGAGAAAAACGAAAGTCATTTTTGAAATCAGCTGCACTAAAAGATTCATTATCATATTAAAATGTAAAACAATTCTGAAAAAGTTTTACTTTATAGACCTGTGTAATTAATCATGAACTTGCTTATAATCTTTGGCATTTAACATTCAGCTTAGTCAATACTACCTTCTCCTTTAAGTAACGATTCCTTGCTCGCAATGGTAAACGCCATACCGGGAAAACCTTCCAGACACTTATTGGGCGCTGCCACCAAGAAAGCGATTCCAGCTTCTTCCATTGGAATCGGATACAAACCGAAACTACTAACGGCATCTACTATAAAAACGGCATCTACATAGCATTTGAAAAAAGTTATTGTACTGGAATGTGGACTGCATTAAGATTGCTTCAAGATGGAAAAGTAAATAAATAATCGATCTGTAATTACCTGGATTAAATTTTTTTATTAATTTTCCTATTGGAAGAATAGGATTTAGAATCCCAAAACTAGTTTCTTGATGAACCATAGCGACAGTGGAATACTTGTTGGGCGATTGCTCTAACTTCCGTTCCACAATA
This sequence comes from Rhysida immarginata, assembly GCA_023313115.1. Taxonomy (NCBI): domain Eukaryota; kingdom Metazoa; phylum Arthropoda; class Chilopoda; order Scolopendromorpha; family Scolopendridae; genus Rhysida; species Rhysida immarginata. The sequence goes on along the minus strand of JAHWFO010047321.1, from coordinate 524,838 downwards.
GCAACATCAATCGGCAGACCATCTGGCCATTCCAAAACGTCAAAATCGATCCTTGATTTTTTGCATATAATTTTCATATTATCCGCAAAATATCCGTTTGTCAGTAACAGCATCTGCAAAAATACCATTATTTTATTGTTATTTTTTATATTTAAGTTGCATGAATTTCGATTAATGTTCTGATGGTATACTGGAATTTTAAGTCCGAATTTTAAGGTAAACGGGTTACTGTGACCAAAAACTTAAAATTATCATATCTGTACAGGAAAATGATCTAGTCTAGAAGATAGCCTCCTAGTTTTGGGTGCATTTCGGTGAAAATCAGGAAAGTTTTGCAAAAAGTGTGCACGAAAGTGTAAATCCACCCATGTGGGTGCATGTCAGTGATAATCTTGAAAGTTTGGCAAAAAGTGTGCACGAAATTGTCAATCCACCCATGTGGGTGCATGTTGAAAAAAATTACTCGGTCTGTCCATTGTCCATTAGCATTCATTATTTATACTGGTAAAAGTGACCTTGATGATGCTTGACTTCATGGATTGAATAGTGCTATCGAGTCGGCCAAAAAGCACATAAGCGTGTATTGCATGCAAGATTGGATAAACTTGTTTCAAATTGCTCACTCTAATCGTCTGAGAAACAAAACTAGTCAGCCGTATAACATTAAGAGGCTAAATTACAGCGATTTCATAAATTTTAAAGCAATTGCTGAAATAATGATTAAAAATCGTGAAAAAAATGTGACTGGAGAAAAGGTCGACTGGCTTAAAATATAATAATACCGGTATGAAAAAGTAGCAATTTATCTTGTATTTTTAATAGAGACTTGTGTGGACTTCGTGATTTTTTCTTAAAATTTTTTTTTAATTTTCTTGTAAATTGTTTTTTTCACACATCAGCATGGATACAGGGTCGGGACACATTAATATGACCACCTGCTAGTATCCGGAATATCCACCTTTGGCGGCAAGCACAGCAGCTAGTATCCGGAATATCCAAGGTGGTTGCAGGTATCTGGGACCATTCGGCGATCAGTGGTGGAGGGTCCAGCTTGCGGACATGGCGACCGAGATGGTCCACAAATGTTCAATGGGTTTAGGTCCGGGGAGTTTGGTGGCCATGGTAGTAGCTTGAATTCATCCTCATGCTCCGCGAAGCAGTCATGGCAGGGAGCATTGTCCTGTTGAAAGGTGCCATCACCCGGAGGAAACACTGTCGACATGAAGGGGTGAACCTTGTCTGCGACGATCGTCAGGTAACGAACAGCATTCAATGTACCCTCCAGCAGTATCAGTGGACTCAGACCATACCAAGAAAACATCTCCCAAACAGTCACACCTCCCCCACCAGCCTTTCGTCTGCCAACTATGGTGTCGGGATGCCTATTCTCAGATGCTTCCCGGCGAATTCTCCATCGTCCGTCCACTCTGTTCACCAGAAACGGCGACTCGTCAGAGAAAGCAACCCTTTGCCACTCGTCCGAGTCCAATGGCGATAGTCCATTGCGAATTGGAGGCGTTTTCGGCGATGCACAGGCGTCAACATGGGTGCTGTTGCCATACCCCTGCTCCGGAGCCCCAACCTCAAGAGGGATCGTTACACGCCTGGTGGCCCCACTGTTCATTTGCTGTGTCAGTTGCTCAACAGTGGCACGCCGATTGGTCTTGGCCAGGCGTCGTAATCGACGCTCGCCTCTAGGATCGATGGCCCGTGGGGCCCCACAGTTACCTCTTCGGTTGCTCGAAACTGTCTGGTTCGTCCAGTCGCGGTACACCTTCACAAAGGTGGCCGTTTCTGAAATGCGGCCCACCTTGGCCCGATAGCCAATGATCATCCCCTTTTGGAGGTCCGACAGGTCACTTGCTCTGCCCATGACGGCGACAATTGCTATGTTAACGGATGCTACTACACGTCTGCTGTTGTCAACTTTTAATGATATGCAATGATTTTTCATCTGCATACCATGGGACGTTCCAACATGTTCGAGGAGAGGTGGTTATATTAATGTGTCCCGACCCTGTATAAACATATTCATTAACATTTTAAAAATAAAAAAATACTAAAACTAGCATCGCATTTATCAGAAGGAATTTAAGTTTAACAGCCTTTATTTCAGGCTATTGGTCAGTTTTTCCAGTATACAGACGAGTTTATTAAACAATTAAGAAATATGATAAAACGTGTTATAAATAGAGAAGCACGGAAAAGGATCTATGATGGTGTGAGTTGCTTCAGTAAAATTACAGCGGATCCGCTTGTGCGTAGTTTTGATACAAAGGGCAAAGATATGTAAAATGAAAAAATATATATTTACATTTTTTTCTACAGAATAATATGTATACCTGTGGAAAAAACTGCACGCCCACAGGTTTGATTATGCAACAACATAACGATCCTAAGCACACTTTAAATTTTGTTAAGCAATATCTCGCCTTAATAAAAGTACAAGTTCTTGAGTGGCCATTTAGTCGATTTTATGACCAGCAGTTGTCTAGCTGTGATCACGAATAAAGTTATCCCACAAAATACGGACGTTTGCAATGATTTTTGTTTTTTATTTTCAATCTGCTTGGTATTTTATAAGTATGAAAATATAACTGTGCTTTATTTTTTGAACATACACATAATGCCATTTTATTTTTTAAGGGATATGCAAGCAAATATTTGAGTGATTTTCATTTACACAGGTATAGTTCCATGTAATCTATTTAAAATTCGGCCAAAAAAAGATAGAAAAATTGCGCCTTATTTCTGAGCACTACTCTAGCTACGGACTCTGAGCATGACTGATATGAGGCGATCAAATCTAACGACTAACCAGTGGTCAAATTATTCTGGCAGAAATTGTAATTATAACGTTAATGAATATTACACCCCGTCAAGTTTTGTAACGTTACTTATTGAATTACCCTCGTACCAAGGTATCTGTCTGCAACTTACTGTATTATAATATAATCAACTTCTGCAAATCTTTGATAATAAAGACGAATCTAGAAACACAGTGAAGTCAGAAAAAAAAGAAATGTGTGGAAAATTAAAAATGACGACATTTGTAAAAAAATAAAAAATAAAAAAACACTGTAAAAATATAAGAAATTAGAAACAAAAACTGAAACATAAGCCGCATGATTGTCTCAAGAGACTTGAGAAGAATTGGCAGACTAAAAGAGAAAAAAAATATCTTCAAAAATTACCAGGTCCCCGGTTTTAAGACACAACAGCTTCAGGGGGTAAAATCTTTTTTATGGCAACCGGTGGTGAGACGAAGGAGCACTCCAAACTTTCCGGTACACACTCAGTGTAATTATTCCGTTTGTAAATGTATAAAATTACATGTATTTTATGAAGCCTTATTACGAAAGATATAGAGACAGATAAAATTTAAAATTTACTTTTCCATTAATAGGAGTTGCTGTATGAATAACGGCCTCAACACACAAAGTTCCACTGCCTTGAAATGGAACAACCGTATACAATTCTGGTGATAAATCTAAAAAAAAAAAATGACAAAAAATATTGAAATATTAGTAACATTACCCGGCTTTGCTCGGGTGGAAAAGATGCGTTGAGTTATTTTTTTTAACGATTGTTTGTTATGTTAAAAAAACTAAGCTATAATTAACAAAGCATGAACCAAATGCAAGAAAATGAGTAACAGTCTAGAAAGCCTTCTCCAAACTTTTCATAATCATTTTAAACAAAAAAATGATGATTTTTATGAACAATGAACTGGGTACAAAAGAAAATGAAATAATAGGTACAAAAGTAAACAATGAAAAAAATAAATGGACAAGTGCGAGAAGGTTCCGTATGATGAATATGTTATCTATCATGTTTATTTTTTTAAATCTGACCCAAATTTGTTTGTGATAACTAAAACAAAGTATGTTTGGTACCGGATTGTAGAGGGAAATTGCTGAATATGTTGTCTTTTGCTGAATGCGGACTTGCCGTATATTCTTGAATACGTCGACTAAGACCGAGTGATATTTCCTTTTTTTTTTTTTTTTTTTTTTTTTTTTAGCATTCATTGTAATCCAATACGTCCACCCAGAGCCTGTATGGCCTGAGGCCGACGAGTTGAGTCTCTGGATGGACCTGGATTAACGACTGCTGTATGATGGTCACAACAGCCGGGGGGGATGAAGATTCTGAGTCACTGATGAGTCGTTCATCCAGTGACTAGCCGTGCCTGATGTTGCTTAAACTTTACTGAAGTTGTTTCAGTGAAAGCCCACCAGGCCATGGTCTCCCCCTAAATAAATATTTGTCCTTAAAATTAATATTGAAGGCTCCTGCTATAATAATCTTTTCGTGTGCACTGATAACATTCTTAATGCATTCGACGGCAATTTTCGGAAGGCATTTTGGTGATGTATACGGTTAAGAATTGAACACCAAATGCTTCGAACTGGAGGCATTCACAATGCCCACCACCACGACTATCTATAAATAAAACCTGAAGAAAATTAGAATTCGGATCACAGGCAGAGCTCTCTGGCCTAAAGCTTGTTTCACATAGAAAATTCTTGACGGAGCGGATGCAGATCCGCATATATTGCGTATAGTGGCGCCTCCGTGCGCAATCCACGTGGAAACGCGGAATCTGTTGAGCATTTCACAATTAAAACTTTCGCGCAACTTTTCCGCTTAAGCCGTCTCCTGATTGGTCCCTTTAAAATAGCATCTTCTTTCGTAAAATGGAGTCTAAAACTAAGCTTTTGAAGTAAAAAAAAAGTCTATCAAATGAATTTTCAACAATTTTTTAAATGGAGATGTTATATATTGTCAATTTTTCATTTGGCGGAGTATGATTTAAAAATACAAGAACTGTACATCCCAGTATTTGTGTAATAATAAATATATATTTTAATTACAATAATATTTAAAAAAAAATTAAACCCCTTTTGGGTAAAAGTCGAGAGTAGCATTCTCTAATTTTCTCGGAAGACATCGGTCAGCCCCGTCGCGTTTACGCATGAATTCATTATTGTAATGTGTCTAATTAATATATAAATAATTTATCATATTATAGGAATTATATTTTACGAAATTTATGCGGGAAAAAAAAATCACTAAAGTCCCGTGACGGTGAACATCAGCTACGGGCGGGCTGTCGGTCATTGATGTCGGCCTGGCCGCACATACATCGTCACGAGATTTTCTTGCATAATTTTCCGAAAATATAAATTCTAAAATGCGATATATCATTTACTTATTTAATAAATATGTTACACTTATTTAATGATTAAAAACAATAATAAATTCGAGCTAGACGGGGCTGAAACAAGCTTTATGTAAAATAGGCTTAAACGTGAAAGGGCTGATCGATCATCGATGTCACCCGAGAAAATAGAAACCAACTTTTACCTGGTTTTGTTTTATTTTAGCCGAGCATTTTTGTGTTCCTTTATTTGGTATTCCAAATTGAAATTCGTTCAGAAATTAAAGAAATAAGTTTCTCATGAAACACACATTTGCTGGCCATCGCTGTATAGTAGAGTGTAATTTTTATCTCTCCCGCTTTAGGTTCTCCCTACATGCTTTGCGCTTCACCTGCTTCCTGATTGGCTGAGGCAAAGCGGATTCCGCAAAATTTCCAGACCTCCTTGAAATGAAAAATCCGCTACGCAACTCTCGCGGAGCAGATCTGCAACGTTTGCGCGTGAATGTGAAACGCCTCAGTTTAGCGGAAAAAGTCCGCTTTTGCCCGCGGATTGCGCTTCCGCGTGTTTTCCGCTCCGCAAAGCTCTATGTGAAACAGGCTTAATTCGTCTATTATCATCTCATAAACACTTCGGTTTTCATACCCATGAACTACTCTAAGTAGGGAATCAAACTCCTCCACGACATCTTCCTCAACATACTTACCACTATCCAATAGAAAATTATGCAATAACTGAACACAAGACATAAATCTTACTACGACAGAACAGACGAAAATGATGCCTATACTTCGAGCGAGAAAAGAAAAACTTTAGAGGGATTCCTTTTTCCTGCAATGCCACTATCGCCATCTAGTGGTGTTTTTGTTTTTGTAGAAAAATATTACGATTTTAACTTTACATAAAAAAACTAATATTAAAACTCGTCGTATAACGAGTGCCACAGTAGGCGAATCAGAAAATTCGATTTTAATTAAGAAATATCGTCTGTGACAGGATCGGTAATCGACCCGACTGCCAATAATAACAAAACTGCTGTTAATATGAAAGCGATATTGTCAAAATAGCTGAAGAATATGTTCTTACTTACTTTTCAAAACTGCTTATCGTTTAGAGTCGCGGGGACAGGAGCCCTATGAAGGATCTCGTGATCTTCCGCTATCATGCGCGTGTCCCCAAGCGACTTGAACCCAAGCGACACGAACCCAAATTTTCCTTGTTGTCTAGCCACCTTGTTCTCAGATGGCCCCATGTTACATAACCACCGGCATGGAAAAAAACAACTGCCTACTATCACCTATTCGTAGCATCACTTGGCCATACCAAAGTAATAGAGAACTCCCAGTGCGTTGAAGTAACTGCTCAACGCCTAAACATTTATTGTGCTGCTGTGCAGTCTATGTAGTAAGGTAATACCTGCCACTCCCTCTCAGGATTCTTATTTCTGCTGCTAGCACACGCGATCGCACTCTTTCATCTTATTACATACGATGAGAATGGGGTGAAAGATAGATTTGAAAACAGAGTTTGGCTTTCTTCCGTAGTTCGTGTATTATTACGGATCGCCACAATTCGCGTCTGACAAAGACTGCGCACCGATCCGAGCATCCGATAAATAATGTTACTATGTTATTTGAAAGCCCGTCGTATGACAGTATGAAAGCAGTGCAAAATGTGAATTCAATTTTATTTTTGAAAAATCATCTGTCACAGGACTGTCAAAAGTAAAAAAGTCGCTGTCACTATGAAAGCGAGACTTTCACAATGTTACAAATTTATTACTGTCAATTTCACAGTGATTAACCTAACACAGAAGAATATCTACAACTGTTAATGAAAACTTTGGTCTTCAGTGAAACTGGCCGAGTTTGATTCAACTAAGATTCTTTCACGCAGTCCCTGTTTAAAATCGTATGAAACTGCCCCACGCACCCGGTTTGTATCAACAAAGAATCTATCACGCGGTCTGTGTTTAAAATCGTATGAAACTGCCCCTGTTTTTTTTTCCTGCTTTTTTGGCGCTTTTATCTCTCTTTATTTCTATAATTTTCTCGGCAGACCGTTTTGGGGATATATTGCACAGTTACTGTATATTAGACTATATATTAAAACAAAAAAAAATTATATACATTAATATATAAGAGAGGAGGAGTGATTAGATAAAAAATCAATAGTTTAAAATAAATAAAAATTTTACACTATTGTTTTTTTATATACATTAATGCCGAACACTATTATTCATTTCATTATATTTTAGTCCTTCGACCAAACTGATTAACCGTCATTTTGACTCTGTTCCCGAAGAGATAAGACACATATGCCTGTTATAACTTGTACTTATTTTTGATACTTTATCAGAATGTGAAGGTAAAATCAAAAAAATGGAAAAAAGTGACGACGGACGACCGAATTTGCGAATACAGTAACGATTTTTTAATTAATAACAATGCAGTACCACACATTCGCAACTGGTTTTTATTAAAATTTCTGTTGTAAAAGAAAGAGTCCAAAGAGATGCGGTAGAAACCTTTTATTTGCCTGACGCGTTTCAACTAGACGTTATCATCGGAGGCGGTTAAGCTACAGAGATGTGAGGCTGGCCAGGCCTGGTATTTATACAAACTATACAGAGTGTTAGGGCCAATGGAATAATTACAGAATAAAGAGAACGTTACGACAACAGGGTAAAGAAGAAATCGCCACTACATTCAACTTAGCCCGTAAGAATGGATTTCCTGATTATGTGACCGCATCGATCCTCAACAGGGTACGCAAAAACATACGGAACCCCAAACCACCTCAACCCAACCAGAAAAGATACGCCGCACTCACTTACCTTAATCCCGATATTCATAGGATTGCAAAAATATTCAGAAAAGAAGGTATGAACATATCATATAGAACCAAATATCCCAACCAGAAGATGCTGAACCCCAAACCGGACACATAGATGAACAACACCTACAGCCAGGCAGGAGTATACAAATTATCGTGCCCAGATTGTGAGGCGTTTTACATTGGATCCACGACCCGATCGTTCCTAATTCGATTCAAGGACCACAGACAGTCGTGGATCAACAAGGACAATGTATCCGCCTATGCCAAACATCTAATAACCAACAAACACCAACAAACTGGTCGACATAGACCAGTGCATGCAGATACTATGGACCGGAAAAGACAAGGCCAAGATATTACTACGTGAAGAATATGAAATAACGAAACACAAAGAACTGAAACCAACAACTATACTCAATATAACCAAACCTTGTTCAAAAGAACGGATACGATCCAGCTGCTCCTTAATTTCACCAAGATGAAAGCCACCTCCAACCGAACAAGAAATTAAGACCTCCATAAGGTTCGCGCTTTTCCTGTTCTAACCTATCTTCGTTTGTCGTAACGTTCTCTTTATTCCGTAATTATTCCATTGGCCCTCACACGCTGTATAGTTTGTATAAATACCAGGCCTGGCCAGCCTCACATCTCTGTAGCTTAACCGCCTCCGATGATAACGTCTAGTTGAAACGCGTCAGGCAAATAAAAGGTTTCTACCGCATCTCTTTGGACTCTTTCTTTTACAACAGACATTATGATGATGCTCGACGAACTCCAGGTATGTGAAATTATTAAAATTTATATAAAAATTAAATTAACTTAATAATTTAGGATTTTAATTTGATTTTCCTACTATATTGAGTCTCGCGCCAATTCTTTTTAATGATATAGTAAAAACGTAGCTAACGACGACTGCAAGTAAAAATCTATGACGTCAGTATTTATTCGGAATTTAACAATCAATGTTTTTTCGTTTGTTAGAAACAATAAAGGTTGGATTGTTGCTCGGCAATATGGAAACTTGAATGGAGCAGGAGATTAGCATTTTATATATAAGATAATTATTGAAAAACAACTCATTAATATTATATTTGTCTTTTATTCCAAATGTATTATTTAATATCTAATTTTTATTTTCAACAAAACAGTTTCATAGACTTACCATGTTATTTTAAGAACATAGACTTCTTATAGGTTTTCCTGTAATCTATAAGTAAAGAACTATTTTCTGTATTTTTTCTTAAATAACTTAAATAACCCTCACAACAAGCCCTTTCATTTGATATGTCACACGGTACAGTTTGCAAAACTTTTTTTTTCAATTTTCTAATTTGCCCCCCAAAAGTAACCTCCATATTCAAAATTCATTTATTTACGTTAGACGTTCGTGTTTGGGTCACAGAAATTTCAGATGTGTACCAAATTTCAACTTAATTGGTCCAGTAGATTCGGAGTAAATTGACCGTGACAGACGGACATAAAGACACAGGAGTGATCCTATAAGGGTTCCGTTTTTCATTCGGACGTACGGAACCCTAAAAATGAGGAGATAAGTGAATCAGCTACACAGGCAAGCTAGGCATGGGTTGCAAAAACATGTACGATAGATTTGACCGCTGGAAACGCAAATGAAAAGTTGAATAAAATAAAACTTTGTTTTTACCAAATATGACCGTTGTCAGGCAGGTAGATGTTCTTGCATTACAGCATTGCATATGTAAACAAACTTCAGGGTGCAAAAAGGTTTTTACCTGCTCCGTAGGGACTGAGCTACTGGATTTTGATCGGTTGCAAAATCAGGTACTTGTACTGAGAGTCAAGGTAGTTTAGAATGGACCTGTCCCTTCTGAATGAAAATATGGTAGCAGGTATACGCTTGTGATGAGCTCGTCACGTGCTCCCTCCCTCGCATAGCAGAGTTCGAATCCGATACGGATAGACATTTTTTTTTCATTATCGCGTTTTTGATTTCGTTTAAGTTTGAAACAGTGTGTATGTAAAGAATTTTGAAACAGATTAAAAATTTTTCATCCAAATGTGCAATTTGATCTGTTTATTTGGGGGTTTAAAAAAACTTTTCATGCTCTATTCTATATTTTAGTTTTTACAAAATATACACTAATTCATATCACCGTTACTTTTACAAAAATCCTCTTTTGTTCAAATAATTGGATTGTTGGCCGGACCACTGCCTACTTGATACTAACTGCCTGTCCACTGAGACTAAAAACTGTCAGCCAGTAGTATCGTAAATGAACGTTAGAGGGCGACACGTTTTCTACCTATGCCTACATAAAACTGTTTATATTTTATAGTAAACATATATTACTTTTTCAGCTTTAATTTGAAATAAAAAATTAAAATTACGATTTGAAGTTTTAATGAAATAAGGAATCTTTTTTTGCAATCATTTTAATACAAAGTAATATTTTTAATTATAATTTTAATACTGCCTTTAAAAAGTAATATTGCATTACCATATTGCACCATATTGCATTAAACTCTTTATAGTAAATTTACAGATTATTAAATATTTTTTTTCAGATTTAATTTGAAATACAAAATTGAAATACAATTTGAAGTTTTAATACGGTTTATTAAAGAAATAAGGATTTTTTTCTTTTTCTTTTTTATTTAAATATAATTTTAATATTTTTTTCGATTAAGGTTTATTGCATATTATTTTTCTTTCCTCATTCAAATCCGTTGGCAGAAAAGATGAATTTGTTATTAAATTTTTAAAATTCTGTGTAAAAACAACTTTTTAATTTCAGAATCATGTTTTTCCCTGCCGCATCCACATCTAAACCATTGAATGCCACATATGGATGACATTAGTTGCTCCATCACAATACGGTTACTCTGAAGCACGGTATAAGAATAAAATTTATTCTTACACCGTGCTGTAAAGAATGCTGCGTTTGGGATGATAGGAAGATTTTATGCAGATACATCAAAGATCAGCACTCTTGTGAACTTGCAGTCATGAATTTGATGCGAACAGAATCAACATCAGCCATCAATATTTTCATAGAATTTCAAGCCTGGTGCGGCCTTCTTTTACCCAAATCCTAAATTTTTTTCTTTAATTAGTTTAATTGATGATTATGTGAAACATTTTCTATCTTCTTTTAAAAAAACTCAAAAACTCTCAAAACTTTTGATGGAGCAGCTAATGCCATCCATATGTGACATTCAATGGTTTAGATGTGGATGCGGTAAGGAAAAACATGACTCTAAAATTATTAGCTTTATTAGCTTTTCAGGGTAACGACTCATTCATTCTCATTAATTTTCCAAATGTAGGCCCTACTGTTTTCTAATAAGTATGGTTTTTGTTCACATCGGCTAGCCTTTCACTTTACCCACTCGATAAAGGGGGCAGCATGAGATTTTTTCACCGGGTTTTTTGCTAAACCCACATTTTACATGATGCTCTACAACTTTCTCTACAACACATGGGGTCTAGCCCCTACCCCTACAAAATTAAAATTTTCAAAATTTACCCCTTCACCCCCAGGGACGCGAAATGTTTTTATTCTGAATTAGGGGACATTAAAACCAAACAATCAATATTCATTTCCCCCCCACCTGTTCCCCTTGAGCCATTATTTGGACCTAAAGACGGGACACCAATTATGAAACACCCTGTATACAATGTGCTATATTTTAACTCTAACACAATTCTTCTTTCGAATTGGTGGAGTTCAGATTCATACTGCTACCATTCCTAACAGTTCGTAATGGCTATCCAGTATAGCTGCGCCCATGAGATTGAAAAATGAAAAAGTCTATTAAAAAATACTGAAATATACATTCAACAAAATAGTCATGTAATCAAAACAGGCAGTAAAAACAACTCAAAATATTAAACAAATGGTGAGGCCATAGCCTGGTAGGCTTTCACTGAAACACAACTTCAGTGAAGTTAAGCAACATCAGGCATGGCTAGTCACTGGATGGGTGACTTATCTAACTGTGACCATCTATACAGCAGTTGTTAATCCAGGTCCATCCAGAGACCCAACTCGTCGGCCTCAGGCCATACAGACTCTGGATGGACGTGTTGGATTACAATGAATTCTAAAAAAAAAAAAAATCAGGATTGCCAAATTATAAGAAATCAGGGTTTACCCAGTCCGTCCTGAAGAGGCGCTGACCGGCTGGTTTTGGTGACTGCTCGGCTGAATGCAATCCAAACAATGTGAATGAACTTAAAATTGATAAGCAAAATAAAGAACAAGCTTTTTCATGAGCGATGGTGGTATAGTGGTGAGCATAGCTGCCTTCCAAGCAGTTGACCCGGGTTCGATTCCCGGCCATCGCATGTTATGTTTTTTTTTTGTTTTTTTTTTTTTTTTACTTCACACAAAACAAACAATATTACTTTATTGTTTTTAATTTGTCTGCCCGGCTATTTTATTTTTCCACTCAGCTGATAAAATTTTCTGGGAAGAACACTGTATATTATAAGAGAATCCGTGAAGAAAAATGTAAAAGCCTAATATATTGATTCCTAATAAACTATACATATTAATTAAAATACAAATAATTGTCCGGTAAGGCCAATACATGTTAGTTTATAGGTTGAATTTCACACTAAATTTTTAGTAATTTTTTAAAGATATTTCTATTTTTTTTTATTCCCTTAAAAATGCTCTAAAAGATTCCATGTTAGAAAATACCAAAGATAATTGCAAATTTTTAAAACAAACGGACAGACGGACATTGTGAAAACAATAAGTAGCTCCATTCTTCCGTTCTTAATAAAAAGGGAGACAGGAAGTCTTGTTAAGTTAACGTTTTATACCTGATTCCATTAATTATAAACATAAAGCTTAAGGAGTGCCTGTAAGATGCCGTCGACGGCAGTTTCATCAACATGGCTTTACTCGAGATTTGCTTGTAGGGCTACTTAAAGCCAGTTAGTGTTTCCCTTGTATTACAGAGAAACTGCTCGGGATGTAGCAACTGTTATAAAATGTGGGTCGGTCTTAGGGGGGCTGGAACACGTAGACGAATATCATAACGAAAAATCGATAGAAGCGACGTTAAGCTGTAGTGTTTCCACAGCCCACAACTGACTAACGACAGTTTGTAGAAAGGAGTATTAGATGCTCCATTATTTACGGAGACAGTCGGTCGTAGATTGATTGCCACCACACCTAACTTCGAGCCATCGTCGTCCACTTCCTAGCGTGGCGAATGGAATACTGTAGTGTTCAGCGACGAATCTCGCTTCTGTCTCAGAAATAGTGGTGACTGAGTGCGTGTTTGGAGACAGCATGGTAATCGGTACGACTCTTCTGCTTTTTTTGAGCGCCACTCAGCTCATCCACGTGGAATCATGGTTTCGGGTGCTATCAGTTTACAACAATCGGTCACCTTCTAAATCTGATACTTTGATGGTACAGCGTTCTAATGCAGGCCGTTCATTCTCGTGGTGGTAGGATTACAGGGTGAGTCAAAAGTCACTGAACATAGCTGTATTTCGGAAAAGTATGTAAAATGAACGATGTGACCATGAAGAAAAATTGAGGTTCTCGAACATCTCCTTACAGTTCTGATTTGTTCCTATCAGCAAATCTGGAACGACAATTATTTTTTTAGAATCCTTCTTCCCATTTCGTCATTAGTCCCCCTACCAAATTTGGTTGTGAGATTGAGCTAAAGATAGCTCTGAGTACTGTCAGTTTAATTACGAAAAACCTGCGTATCTATCTATCTATATATATAAAGAAGGATGTTTGTGGGTGGGTCTGTCTGTCTGTACGTTTTTTATACAAATCTACAGTTTTATTCCGATCTTGATGAAATTTCGCATACATGACCTTCAAAGCATGAGGAAGGTCACTGTCTACCTCAGATTTCGGAAAAATAATAATTATCGATAAAAAATCGATATTCATGGTTATGGCAGGGCATATTAATGAGAAATATCTCATGACCAACAATGCAAGGCAAAGTTTGTGCAACAATAGGCCCATTGTGTTCGCATCAATAATGGTATCAACGCGCAATTCACCAATAACAATGAGCGCAGAATGATGATGTAATGTTAAAGCAATCTTTCCAAGAATTATAACAATGAACATAAAATGATGATGTAATATGGATAAGTTTCAATTTGTAACAATGCATAGAATTCCTGTTATTCAGGCTTTTCTTAGAAAAGAGAGTTCTTAGTACTTAACAATTTCTTGAAAATCTTTAAAAATGATGAGTAACTGGAGATAATGAAGAGTTAGCAGACTATTGAGAAAGAGTGGAAAGACGACAGAGGAAGCACTCCTTTAGCTCCGTGATGTATTGAGCAAATGGGAAGCAAGTAAATAGAGGAATCGGCGAGCGCTAGACTGCACAAAGTGATGAATGGCCAAGTTTTGCTTCAACACATCGAGAGAAGAGTGGAAATTGCAACAACACTAAGTATACATCTGAGGTAAGATTACGTGAATAAGAAATTATTGGAGAGGTCCAGCCATTGTGAGCCTTTAAAAAGATTTTTTTCGAATTTATCTTAAAAAGTGCAGATAAAAGGGTAAAAATAGATGACCTTAGCGCTTCCGCTACTTTCCTATACCTTCCTCGGGAGGATTAGTTTCTTGTTGCACTTTCCAATGATGTTGCTGATCATAACCTATTTCTCTAAACATACCCAGAATTTTGCATCGTGCTGAGTAAAGTTTTCCTGTTATTGCAATTACTCTGTCGAACAAGAAGTTATTCCTCCCGAGGAAGGTATAGGAAAGTAACGGAAGCCCTGATATCATCTACAATTATTTTTACCCTTTTATCTCACTTTTTTTTTATCCCCATCCCGAATTTTTAAAATCGAAAACTTGATTTTCTCGAACATAGTACGAGGGGAGATCAAAAAGTAAGTTGCACTTCCACGGTATGGCCATTTATTACACCGCCTATACAAAAGCAACACTGCTATAGCAGCATACAATGTAGGTTCACTTTTCCACATAGTTGCCAAGAGACCCTAAACATTTATCCGAACGATCAACCAAATTTTCGATTCCGGATGCATAGAAATCTCCTCCAGCGTTTTGTAACCACACGGTGACAGCCGCCTTCATCTCCTCATCGTTTCGAAATCGTTGTCCACCGAGTTCCGTTTTGAGCTTACCGAAAAGATGAAAGTCGCATGGCGCTAAGTCGGGACTGTATGGAGGATGTTGCCAAATCTCCCACTTGAATCACTACAGCAGTTCGCACGTTTGGCGGCCCTTGTGAGGTGTTGCGTTATCGTGCAACAAGATCACACTGGCGCTCAATTTCCATATACAGCAGTGATTTCACGATGAATGTCCGTGCAATTCACCCGTTCGGCTGCTCGCACCTCAAGTTTGGAGTGGACACCCAGTTGACGCGCCATTGCTTTTAGCCCGCTAGTCACACAAAACACGACGGGAAACCACAGCAACCGTCCTATCCGACGTCTGCGCAGTTAATGTCCCTTTCTCCGCTCTGCCCAAGATTGCGACATACAGCGCGCTCCTGCGGCGAGTTAGTGCAACTTACTTTTTGATCTCCCCTCGTGTTTAGAAAGTGTTAAAGAGAAATGGAAATAATGAGAATATTCTTTCGTTTCTCATTTCCGATCGAATGATATATGACATGCCATATGTTGCCATAGTTCTAAAGAACCAGTAACTGCCACCCCCATAATTCCGACCCCATTGGGACAATTCGGCCCAAACTTCATAGTAATGTTGATCTTGCCTAGAGGAATCTGCGTACAAAATTTCACTCCTTTATATGCATAAATACGCGTAAACCTTTATATAATTTCCGCCCCCGAAACTCCGACCCTAGTGGGCTAATGAAAACTAAACTAAATAGGTGCAGGAAATGAAAACTAAACCCGAAGGTGCACATTCCCAATTTCAACCTTCTGCCTCAAAAAATGCGGAAATTATGAAGAGGACGGAAGGACGGACAGACAGACGGACATTGTGAAAACATAAGTAGCTCCATTCTTCCGCTAATTAATAATATATAAATATTTTTCAATATTAAAATTTTTTGCCAGAAACAGTTAAAACTCACCTTCGATCTTCAATAAAGTTCGTCTTATGTAGTCGATATTTTTAAGGGCAGACGTTTCAGCGAGAGCAGAATCGCATATCATAGTCTGTTTTACCGCCAACGAGGTTGTTACTGGCCCTGGGGTGAAAAGCAATTTTCTTTTCTCTGATTCCAAAGCATCTATAGTTTCTATATAGAAATCAAATTTGAAAAAATTTAAAGTCTTTAAAAAAGATTATTATTATTCTTTGTCTAAGCTATAAATTATATGGTTCATAATCATCATAATCATATGCTTCTATTTTTGTTATTTGTTTTTTGTTTTAGACGAAGGTCTTTAGCGTTTGTTGTTCATGTGCTTATTTCAAGGGAAAGAACTCTGGTCTTTCTGTTTGAGTCTTCAAAATTCATTTTTAAATTTCCAGCTTGAAAGTGAAGAATATTTGCCGCTACTTTTCAGACAAATGGAGTCGTCTCTAATTGAAGACACTTCAATCTAGAGCTTACACGACCTTCAACCTTATGTGATTGTCAGCGATTAAGGTTGAAGAACAAGCCAAAAAGAACAGAGAGAAGAAGATACGAAATTGGAAAAAGAGAAAAGAAAATCTTTGAAGCTCTGTACAGGGAAGCGACCCCCACGAGAAATGAAGAAGGTCGGGCGAGTCGACGAAAGGAGAAGAGGAAAGGGGAAAAAGGTGGAAAAACAAAAAAAGCCAGACAGAGAACTTAGTCATGGGAGAACTAGATTTGATACGAAAGCAGCAAGGACTGGAATGAGAGAGCAAGGAGAGAGAAAGAGAAGGGGAAAGTCAACCGAGAGAAAGCGGAATTTCGAGAAATGGTGCGAGTCTCGACGAAGACGGAATACGCCTGACAGACCGAACATTCCATTATCGTGTACGGATAAAGTGGAGACAACAGCCGAGGAAACGAAGACTGCCACGCCGATAGAAACGGAGACCAAGAATAGCGGTTCAGCTTGTGAAGCTTATTCCGAAGACACGCAGGCTGCAGCGTGCGAACTGACGCCAGCGACCACGCGCTGTTTTGCTTGCGTGAGGGATTATTCTGCTGCAAATTCACGTGAGTGAAATTCTTTATTTGCTTTATGTTTTGTCTGATAACATTAAATGGTTTACGCTCACACCGGCCAAAGTAGAATCAACAATGTCTAACAATTGAAATAGGAAGTTTAACTGGATACGCCCACTCCAACTTTCGTTGGACAGAGTATGGTACATTATAAACGTAAGCTTGCCAATTATTATAAAAGCCATTAATCTTTAAATACGGAAGTTCACAAAGTTAAAGTAGAGAAATCTTATAAAGAAAATAGGAAGAGTTTAGTAGGCGTATACGTAGTTTATACAGTATATTAACATTGAATTGTTTTTCTACGTAGGACTTAGTGCCTACTTTCATAATGGGACGTGGACCTTTCCTGAGTTGGATGGTTAATTTCTTCCGAGAAGCCAGCGGTCCAAGAATAAATTATTGTCAATTCAATTGTTTAATCAACTCAGAAAAATTAATGATGTTAGAAACTTTTATGCATCTCATAATTTGATCTTTACATTTTATATGTACTCTTCAATTTGATTTGATTAAATTATTTTATATTAAATATTACACGACGTCCTTCCTCCTTATCTGCTGTCACAACTAATTAATATGCAACAATGATTCAAACTCCTAAATGATCCACGCAAGAAACGACTCTATATAGTATTTGGCTCAAGTTCAATCCTGTAGGACGGAGTTAAAAAGGATTTTGATTGTATGCCAATTTCTATAATTCAGGTCATTTCTTTTTGGTAATTTGTCTTTGGGATCATATTTTGGTGAGAGTGCATATGGACGTTTCCTCAACCAACATATGTAATATGTTTGATTTTATTTTTAAGAAGTTCACATAAAAAGATCACAAAAAAGCCCTGCCGGCGATTATCACCTGCAGAGCGGCATTAATCTCCTTGAAATTTCGCCCACATTTGATCTTCGAAGCCTGGTATATTTCCGACATTTTTAATGAAGATAAACTCTTAATAATTATAATCGAAAAATAATAATTGAATTACTTATTGTACGTCTATCTGCACGTTTATTCAGTTAAATTTTATAACAGTATTTTAAAAAGGTTAAACTTTTATGACAATTTTTAAAACAGTTTATTTAACGTAACTGACTTATTTGATTGTTAGGTGTCCCAAATACAAAAAAAAAAAAAAAAATAAAAGCCTTGCAGAGAAAACTCTCCTCATTATACGATGGGCGGTCATAAAGTCATAAAAAAAGTATGATCGCTTTTGAAAATGTGTGGTGCCACTCGGAACGACATCCCTCGAGTGCTAGATGATACAAAGAGGTGTTTGGTGAACGCCATCAGAGCGTCAAAAGCAACATGGCGCAGCCTGTCGGAAAATTGAAGGTGAACATCGCCAAACTAATTCACGAGGAGTTAGTGGCCGATTATGGTGACAGTGGCCAATCATACGCCAGTTGCCAAGTGGCGTTGACTTTTCCTGTGCGACAAGCCAAGCACGAAAGACAAACCTCGGAGCGGACGCCCCACGATAGTGCTAATTTTTGCCTGAGTGAGCAAAATTCAAAATCCGATTAAAAATTTTATAGTTTTGTATTTAATAAAAAAAAGCCTAAATACACACACTGGCCAATGAATTAGAAACCCGTGATGAATTACTGTGTTGATATATAAAGCGGGGTCAAAGGACAGAAATGATTGTGATATGGAAATGAATGCAATCATGTGAGGTACATGCTCATTCCAAGCTGCAGGTACAGGTTAGAAACAAGCTGCAGCTGATCAAGTTGAGGAAAATGGGGAAAATAGCAGAGCTGTCTGAGTTCCAAATAGGAGTTATTGTGGGAGCCCGTCTAGCTGGAGCTACAATTTCCAGGACAGTACGACTCACCAGTAACTCAGGTGAGGAAACGTGTTCAGGGTGTGGAAACGGAATCCACAAGAGTTGTCGAAACGGCAGAATTGTTGATCAAAAACAGTCAACACAGACAGGGACCGACATCGTCTGAGACAGATTGTGCGGCAAAACCGAAGGTCTACTGTAGAGCAACTGACGGCAGACTTCAATGAAGGGTCATCGCAACCAATCTCTTCCAGGGTCGAGTTTTTGGACTTAAGATTGCGGTTTAGTAAGCATCACTCCTACGTTAAAATTGTTTAAGATCAGAGCAATTACCATTGGAAGGCTTCAATATTACGCATTTGAGTTCAAGCTTCAGGAGGAGGTGTCATTCTATGGGCCATGTTTTGGTAATATGGCAAGGGTCCCCTGATATTCCTTGACAGTCGGGTGAAAGCCAAAGACTACCTGCAATGGTGCATTTGTACCCAAATGGTGACTGGTTCTTCATGGACGAAAATGCTACTGTCCATCGAGCAAGAATTGTTCAGGAGTGGTTTTTCTGAACATGACACCGAGTTGCAACATCTGCCGTGGCCAGCGCAAAGTCCGCATTTGAATCCGATCGAGAATATTTGGGACATGTTGGAAAGAGACATTCGTCGAAGGCATTTGCTTCCGTCTACTCTGCAGGACCTGAAGGTCTCTCTGACGAATTCATGGTCTGCGATTACCTTACCTGCATTGCAACGCCCTGTAGAGTCCATGCCAAACCGCATATGTTCTTTAATTACAGCCAAAGGAGGGGCAATACCATATTGAACGAAGGTTTCTAATTCATTGGCCAGTGAGCGTACTTGGAATATTAAATCCAACAATTAAAAAGAAAATAATAAAATAAAACTAAAAGAATTTAGGTATTCCCTTCATGTGGAGCGCCTGTGGGCCGGGTTTAGGGAGTAAAAGGGTTGCAAGATCCAGCCTGCCACTTAACGCTTCAGTACGCCCGCACATAGATGGCGAGAATTGGAAAATCCGCTGGTGTTCTAGATGGTGCGAAATCTAGGAGAAAACTGAATCTCAGAAAATTACAAGTTTTCTCATTCGAATCGGGGTTCGAATCCTCGACCAATCCGGGATTGAATATGACGTCAGGGATGTGGAATCTGGGAGCCAGAATCAGGGAAGCAGGGTCAAAATGAAACCAAAAGTCTGTCTTTGGACTCTCGAATTGG
This sequence comes from Rhysida immarginata, assembly GCA_023313115.1. Taxonomy (NCBI): domain Eukaryota; kingdom Metazoa; phylum Arthropoda; class Chilopoda; order Scolopendromorpha; family Scolopendridae; genus Rhysida; species Rhysida immarginata. The sequence goes on along the minus strand of JAHWFO010047321.1, from coordinate 504,675 downwards.
GCGCCAATTCGTCTCACAACCACCTGCAAGAGCTCCACAACGTTCGGGTGTTATATGGCAGAGGGCCATTTGTGCGAACTTCTGATGCGCTTAATTATCGTAGGGGCGAACTTTCCTCTCTTGGTGTCTTTAATCTCATCCCCGTATCTTTCTCTTTCTTTCCAAACTGACCCATCTCCATAAACAGCAGTAAATTTCAAAGGTTTCAATCTGTCTCAACAGAGGTGCTAATCCTATGGATCATCCTATGAGAGCTTGTAAACGTTGTTCAGAGAAAGAGGAAACAAAAGCTAAAGCATTGCGAATCCGGGGCAATAAACAAACTTGAAAAGAGAAGGAAACTTTCCTTCAAAAAAAAAAAAAAAGATTCTAAACTTCCAACAAAATTATTTATCCAGTTCTAGAATTTCAATAAAAGAGGAATAAACTCTCCTCCATAGCTTGTCTCACAAGTGAACCCCAGATAGATAGCCTTTTTTTGCGTGCAAGCACACTGTGGAAGCGATAGCGTTGCGCGCCAGTGAAGCGCCCTGGAAGTGCGCAGAGTTCAGAAAACATGGCGGAAAGAGGGGAAGCAAACATGTTAGCAGCGAACGACAAAGAATTGCAGTTAGAGAACTGTTATTAAGCATAAAACCTTAATTTTGCTGTACAATTATTCGTCTCGAAATAATTTACAAGATGAGGTAGGCATCCATGAATACTATTTTTATTTAAAATTATAAAGCACCGCGATACATACCCCCTCCCCAATGCAACGTATTACTCGACGTTGCACATGAAATCAGCCCCGTGTTTGATTACCGAATTATTTAATAAAATGAAATAATAAATTAAGGAAATGGTTATTAATTACTCTAGACATTTTTTACTGGAAGGCAATTAGCTAATTGTAATAATCTATTTTAAAAACTAAGTTTGTTTAGAAATTTGAGACGCCATTCAATTGCCATCTGCTGCTGTCTATTTCATCTGAATTGGATTCGTGCTTATTGCTCTTGAGTAGTGGAAGAAAGAAGTTCCGTTAAGCGCATTAATAAACCGCTTTAACAATGGTTCAAATTTTTTCGTTTTCGTAGTTTATTTTGAAAGAAACAAAAATCCGCACTCTCTTATTTTGCAAGCATCTATTGTAGCTTCATTTGAGTAACATATTTCAATTTGATGGAAATCTGTGACATACATGTTCGAGGGATTCCCTTATCAGTTCCAAAATGTTCAAGTAAACAAATCAATAGTTTTAACAAAATCTTGTAAACATTACAAGGAGGAGCTTTAGCAGTGAAGCAGAAATACATTTATGCATTCCGTAATATCCCCGTAATTCCGACCCCGGTGTACCAATCAAAACCAAACTAGACAGTACAGATGGACATGCCCATAGTAAACCACATTACGAATTTCAACCTTCTACCTCAAAAAAATGCAGAAATTATGAAGGGGACGGACTGACATTATAAAATTAACAAGAAACTAATCCTCCCGAGGAAGGTATAGGAAAGTAGCGGAAGCGCTAAGGTCATCTATTTTTACCCTTTTATCTGCACTTTTTAAGCTCCCCCCCCGCCCCATTTTATTCAAGATACGCAGGTTTTTCGTAATTATACTGACAGTACTCAGAGCTATCTTTAGCTCGATGTGACAACCAAATTTGGTAGGGGGACTAATGACGAAATGGGAAGAAGGATTCCTAAAAAAATAATTGTCGTTCCAGATTTGCTGATAGGGACAAATCAGAACTGTAAGGAGATGTTCGAGAACCTCAATTTTTCTTCATGGTCACATCGTTCATTTTACATACTTTTCCAAAATACAGCTATGTTCAGTGACTTTTGACTCACCACGAGATTGAACGGTCTGCATTATAACGCTGTACCATCAAAGTATCAGATTTAGAAAGAGACCCATTGTTGTAAACTGATAGCACCCGAAACCATGATTCCACGTGGATGAGCTGAGTGGCGCTCAAAAAAAAAGCAGAAAAGTCGTTCCGATTACCATGCTGTCTCCAAACACGCACTCAGTCACCACTATTTCTGAGGCAGAAGCGAGATTCGTCGCTGAACACTACAGTATTCCATTCGCCACGCTAGGTAGTGGACGACGATGGCTCGAAGTTAGGTGTGGTGGCAATCAATCTACGACCGACTGTCTCCGTAAATAATGGAGCATCTAATACTCCTTTCTACAAACTGTCGTCAGTCAGTTGTGGGCTGTGGAAACACTACAGCTTAACGTCGCTTCTATCGATTTTTCGTTATGATATTCGTCTACGTGTTCCAGCCCCCCTAAGACCGACCCACATTTCGCTCTTCAGACCACCTCCTCCAAATTTGAATAACAGTTGCTACATCCCGAGCAGTTTCTCTGTAATACAAGGGAAACACTAACTGGCTTTAAGTAGCCCTACAAGCAAATCTCGAGTAAAGCCATGTTGATGAAACAGCCGTCAATGGCATCTTACAGGCACTTCTTAAGCTTTATGTTTATAATTAATGGAATCAGGTATAAAACGTTAACTTAACAAGACTTCCTGTCTCCCTTTTTTATTAAGAACGGAAGAATGGAGCTACTTATTGTTTTCACAATGTCCGTCTGTCTGTTTGGTTTAAAAATTTGCAATTATCTTTGGTATTTTCTAACATGTAATCTTTTAGAGCATTTTTAAGGGAATAAAAAAAATTGAAATATCTTTAAAAAAAATTGCTAAAAATTTAGTATTAAATTCAACCTATAAACTAACATGTATTGGCCTTACCGGACAATTATTTGTATTTTAATTAATATGTATAGTTTATTAGGAATCAATATATTAGGCTTAGCATTTTTCTTCACGGTTTCTCTTATAATATACAGTGTTCTTCCCAGAAAATTTTATCAGCTGGGCGGAAAAATAAAATAGCCGGGCGGACAAAAATTAAAAACAATAAAGTAATATTGTTTGTTATGTGTGAAGTAAAAAAAACAACAAAAAACATAACATGCGATGGCCGGGAATCGAACCCGGGTCAACTGCTTGGAAGGCAGCTATGCTCACCACTATACCACCATCGCTTATGAAAAAGATTGTTCTTTATTTTGCTTATCAATTTTAAGTTCATTCACATTGCTTGGATTGCATTCAGCCGAGCAGTCACCAAAACCAGCCGGTCAGCGCCTCTTCAGAAGGGACTGGGTAAACCCTGATATATTATAATTTGGCAATCCTTATTTTTTTTAGAATTCATTGAAATCCAACACGTCCATCCAGAGCCTGTATGGCCTGAGGCCGACGAGTTGGGTCTGTGGATGAACCTGGATTAACGACTGGTGTATGATGGTCACTGTTGGTGAAGATCCTGAGTCACTGATAAGTCGCCCATCCAGTGACTAGCCATGCCTGATGTTGCTTAACTTCACTGAAGTTGTGTTTCAGTGAAAGCCCACCAGGCTATGGCCTCGCCATTTGTTTAATATTTTGATTTGTTTTTACTGCCTGTTTTGATTACATGACTATTTTGTTGAATGTATATTTCAGTATTTTTTAATAAACTTTTTCATTTTTCAATCTCATGGGCGCAGCTAAACTGGATAGCCATTACGAATTGTTAGGAATGGTAGCAGTATGAATCTGAAAGAAGAATTGTGTTAGAGTTAAAATATAGCACGCTGTATACAGGATGTTTCATAATTAGTGTCCGTCTTTAGGTCCAAATAACGGCTCAAGGGGAACAGGTGGGGGGGGGGGGGGGGGAAATGAATATTGATTGTTTGGTTTTAATGTCCCCTAATTCAGAATAAAAACATTTCGCGTCCCTGGGGGTGAAGAGGTAAATTTTGAAAATTTTAATTTTGTAGGGGTAGGGGTTAGACCCCATGTGTTATTTAGAAAGTTGAAAGTTGTAGAGCATCATGTAAAATGTGGGTTTAGCAAAAAACCCGGTGAAAAAATCTCATGCTGCCCCCTTTATCGAGTGGGTAAAGTGAAAGGTATGGCTAGCCGATGTGAACAAAACCATACTCATTAGAAAACAGTAGAGCCTACATTTGGAAAGTTAATGAGAATGAATGAGTCGTTACCCTGAAAAGCTAATAAAGCTAATAATTTCAGTCATGTTTTTCCTTACCGCATCCACATCTAAACCATTGAATGTCACATATGGATGGCATTAGCTGCTCCATCAAAAGTTTTGAGAGTTTTTGAGTTTTTTTAAAAGAAGATAGAAAATGTTTCACATAATCATCAATTAAACTAATTAAAGAAAAAAATTTAGGATTTGGGTAAAAGAAGGCCGCACCAGGCTTGAAATTCGATGAAAATATTGATGGCTGATGTTGATTCTGTTCGCATCAAATTCATGACTGCAAGTTCACAAGAGTGCTGATCTTTGATGTATCTGCATAAAATCCTCCTATAATTCCAAACGCAGCATTCTTCACAGCACGGTGTAAGAATAAATTTTATTCTTATACTGTGCTCCAGAGTAACCGTATTGTGATGGAGCAACTAATGCCATCCATAAGTGGCATTCAATGGTTTAGATGTGGATGCAGCAAGGAAAAACATGACTCTGAAAACAGCTCCATTCTTCCGCTACTTAATAATATTCGCAGTCGTTAGCCCTCTAGCGGCCAATGATTCAAGCTTTCAAAATGGCTGCCGAAAGGGGTAGGTGAACAGCGGATGACACCCATAGAATGGCAGCTCTCTCCATTCTGCCAATCGACCGAGCCGGCTCCTGCAATCGAGCGGGTTGGTGCACTTTCCCCACTTTCCGTTATACTGCCATGTCGTTATCTGCAACACCCTGAACAACATGAAAAATGTCCTTAATAAGCATGAACAACTATATTCGTCACTGATATTTTATATTATCTTGGAGTGAACGCCAGTAATTAAAGCAAATGGTATTTGGTATAGGAAGGTGTCAGTTTTAAATTCTCAGCATGTAATATTTTGTGAAAGGAACAGTATCCACACTTTCACCTTCCTTACCACAGGAAGTAAACATAATTATCTATCCTGGCCAATGTACGGGTCATATAAAGGTGTGTTTCTTTGTGTTTTTTAACATTCTACAAGTTTATTCCGATCTTGATGAAATTTTGCACACTTGATCTTCAAAGCATGAGGAAGGCCACTGTCTACTTCAGATTTCTAAAAAATAATAATTATCAATATAAATCAATATTCATGATGAAGCCAAGGCATACTAATAAGGATATCAAAACACAAAGCTCTATTAAGTAGCAGAAGAATGGAGCAACTTTTTGGTTTTACCCATCAGTCTCTCTCCCTCCCCCCTTCATATTTTATACAATTTTTTGACGTAGATGGTTGAAATTCGGAATATAGCATACTAAAGCCATGTGCTACTTCACTATTTACTTTGGTTTCGATTGGTCCACTGGGGTCAGGTTACAGGGGTGTGACTTAGAGAGGTCTATATTGTATGTAGTAATGAAATTTGGAATGCAAATTCCTTTAGGCAAGGTCTACAGTACTATGAAGTTTCAGGGAAATTCTCTTAGTGAGATAGGATTTGTGGGAGATAATGGTCACGTGGTCTTTATATCTGTTAACGTTTTCGAAAGGCAAAAGGAATTATTCCTCCCACAAAATATTACATGCTGAATATTTAAAACTGCCTCCCCGCTCTACCAAACACTTTTTCTTTCATTATTTGCGTTCAATCCAAGATAATTTAAAATACATGTATTAATGATAGATATAGAGTCGTTCATGCTTATTCAGTTACCTTCCCCATTAGCTGCCATGCTATGAGGTATCGTCTGCTGTTCACCTAGCCCCCCCCCCCCTTCGGCGGCCATATTGGAAGTTTGAGTCATTGGCCGCTAGAGGGCTGGCGACTGCGAATAGATTATGAGTACTGGAGCAATCGTGTGTCGACAAAGCGATTTCACGTGCGCGTGCCGATATCAGTAATGCTTAAAAGATGAACAGAAAATATTATCTTGACAAATCGATTGTTATATGACATGACATTATCTTTATATTCTTTACACTCACTGTGTCAGCACGAAAAATACTGAAAAGTTGATACGACCGAGCTAAGGCTTTGATGGTCATATTTTCAGAAACAGAATTTGAAAAAGTTAATCCGTTTTCAAGTTATCGTGCAAACGGCGGACGGACGGAAGGCCGGATAAACGTACAGATCAAGGGCACATTCTTAGAAGTAGCTTTTATGCTAAAGCTCCTAATAAAGCAAAAATGACAGTAATTAATGTTAGGAATTCCATTCTCATATGAAACATTATAAATATAAAACTGGATCCTTATACTAATTTTTTAAATACTGTGTTAAAATTGATAAAGTAAAACGCCAAATACTGTGGTCGAGCTACTTAGATAAAGTTATCAAATAACTTTCTAATAATTGTTTTAAATTAAATTTAGCTGCAGTTTTTTGCAACTTTTGATCTTATGTACGTTTTAGATGTGGCAGGCGAAGTACAACGAGAAACCTTATTTAGCATTTGGCATGATGAAGCAAACGTGGATAAAAAACTAACGCAGCATTGAATTCTTTGACGTAAAAAAATGACTTTTTGGAATATGAGGATAATTTTAAGCATTTAATTAAGAAAACGATTGAAAACTTTTGCAGTCAATTAATCTTAAAATGGAAAAAATGTCATCGTATTAAGAATTTGTTTATCTCAAAGAATGAAAAATGGCTTAGCGAAAAAATTCGTTAAGGGACTTCCATCCAAAAAAAACTCCATCACGACCTGGGAGACCAGAAAAACCGTTCGCAATCTATAGTTATTCGGACCAATGGAGAAAAGTTCGTCCACTTCTGCAAACGTTGACACAAGAGGAACTGATTTGTGTGTCAAGAATGAGTCTATGGAAAAAGGGATGGAGCTCATATAATTGAACAAGTATCTATTTATCCCCTAAGAGGGTCACAAAAATGAAAAAAAAAATTGTTCTACACATTTCCCTTTGCAGCTACTACCCACGAAAATTACTCCTAAAAAGGCTCTCGCTTTGTATGTTAAAAAACAACAATATATTGCTGTAAAATAAATGAGCAAATCACACAATGCAAACTTTATCCAAATTATAATGCTTTGCTAATTTAAAGTGTTATTAACATTGCTTTACTCGACTGAAATTAACATTGAATTTACCATTGATTAATTATGATTATGATGGTCGGATTTATCATTGACTTAGTGTCCAAGGACTCCTGAGGTGGTTTTATTTAACAGTAGAGTTTTAGACAATTTATATCCACTGAATCCTAGTTGTTCCTTTTGAATTGTCAACAGTTTAATCATTTTTGTTTTCTTTTTAATGTTATTATTTTACATTATTAATTAATAAATAACTTGTTTTAATTGTTCACAAAATCCTTTGTTTTTATTTTAAAATAAGGTTGACAAAGAATCTGTTATTTCTAGAATAATGGAGTGCTTAATTAATCATAACATTTAAAAGCAACAAAGTTAGAATATAACCACTATACGATCCTTAGAATTAATTATCCTCATATCCCAAAAAGTCATTTTTTTACATCCTAACTTTTTTTTCCTTTCTTTTTTCATTTACTTCTCAATATACTTTGTAAACCACTGTTGTTTGATTTTGTGTAATTATATTAAAATCGATTGCCTCAAAACATTGTTTCTTTTATTAGGAGCTTTAGCATAAAAGCTACTTATAAGAATGCGCCCTTGATCTGTATGTTTATCCGGCCGTCCGCCGTTTACACGATAACTTGAAAACGGATTAAAATTTTCAAATTCTGTTTTCAGAAATATGACCATCAAAGTCTTTGCTCGGCCGTATCAACTTTTCAGAACTTTTCGTGAATCCCTTCAACTCGAATTCACGTGCTAAAACAGTGAGTGTAAAGAATACAAAGATTTGTATTTGTGGATTTGTCAAGAAGGAATACATTGTTACTCTCTGTTCATCTTTTAAGCATTATTGACATCGGCGCGCGCACAATTGCTCAAGTGCTCATCTTATTAAGTAGCGGAAGAATGAAGCTACTTATTGTTTTCACAATGTCGTCTGTCTGTCCGTCCGTCCCCTTCATAATTTCCGCATTTTTTGAGTTAGAAGGTCGAAATTCGGAATGTAGCTTACTATGGGCATGTACATTTTCACTATTTAGTTTAGATTTGATTGGTCCACTGGGGTCGGAGTTTCGGGGGCAGAAGTTAGAGGGGACCAAAAGGTCTACACGCATTTATGCATATAAAGGAGTGAAATTCGGTATACAGATTCCTCTAAGAAAGATCAACATCACTGTAAAGTTTGGACCGAATTGTCCCAATAGAGTCGGAATTGTGGGGGTAGCAATCACTTGGTCTTTAGAAATTTATGGCAACATATAGGGTGTGATATATCATTCGATCCAAAGTAATGAGAAAGGAAAGAATATAGGGCTCTTTTATATTTTCTAAATACAAAAGAAACCCTGTCACTAACTTCGCATGCGTACTCCAGATGGCCAAATAAGAAACAAATGTCCTATCAACATGGGCCTGAAATTAATATTGACGATTATAGTGTCAAAGCTCAAGAGTCAGCCATAACTGAATATAATCGGCTTAGATGCAGTACCGCCCGTACTTGCCCAAAATAATTCATTCGAATCACAGGGATATCTTACAACTTTACAATGCTGTGTAAAAAGATTAAATTTAATTCCACGCACTAAATACATAAACGTTCAGTTCCCATTTAAAAATTATTTTATGTAATAATTTATTAATAAACGTGAATAATAAAATTTAAACAATAGCCGTCACATTCTCGTGCTGCGTAATTGCCAAGTCACAAAATGTTCTTTAACTAAACATGTAATGATATGGAGTGGTTTGTAAATCAAAGTGTCAGAGTTAATAAGGGCACTAGACTTGGCCCTACATGAGATCTCACAACTTTTTACGGCTAACGAGTTGCGAGACTTGGCTACATTTTTTTACATGAAATGTTTTTGCTGGGATTGGTTTTATTTTACACACGATTTGAATCACCGTTCATCATTTATACATTTTTTGAGGTAGAAGATTGAAATTCGGAATGTAGCTTACTATGGGCATGTGCATATTCGCTATTTAGTTTGGTTTTGATTAGCCCACTAAGGTCGGAGTTTTGGGGGTGAAAATTAGAGGGGACCAAAAGGTCTAGGTGTATTTATGCATATACAGGAATGAAATTCGGTATGCAGATTCCTATAAGCAAGATCTCTATTATACGAAGATTTTTTTCTCCCGAGGTATCCATGCCTTCCCGACTCGATGGCGGAATGCATCGTAAAAGATGGGTACTACATTGAAAATGGTGTACCAACTCTATCTGTAATAAAGGAGCTGTAAAAGAATATTTCCGGTTTTCATTTGACTGACCCTCGTAAGTAGTATAAGAATGGAGATACTTATTGGTTTTATAATGTCAGTCCGTCCCCTTCATAATTTCTACATTCTTTTGAGGTAGAAGGTTGAAATTCGGAATGTAGCTTACTATGGGCATGTCCATCTGCACTATTTAGTTTGGTTTTGATTGGTATACGGGGTTCGGAATTACGGGGGTGGGATTCAGAGAGGGCAACATATCTATATGCAATTTAGGTACGTAAAGGCGTAAAATCCAGTATCCAGATTCTTCAGGCAAGATCTACATTACTATGAAGTTTAGGCCCAATTGTTCCAGTGGGATCGGATTTGCGGGGGTGGCAGACACTTGGTCCTTAGAATTATGGCAACATATGGCATGTGATATATCATACGTTCGGAAATGATGAGAAAGGAAAGAAGATACGCGGTTTTTTTTACATATTACGTTAGAGAAAATCAATTTATCGATTTAACAAAATTTGGGAAGAAGTAAAAAGTGCAGATGACGAGGTAGAAATAGATGACTTCCCTTATCCTACTCGGGAGGCGGGGGGGTGGGGGATTAATTTCTTTTAATAAACATATAAATGTATTTCTGTTTCACTGCTAAAGCTCCTCCTTGGAATGTTTGCAAGAGTTTATTCAGTATGCTTACTTAAACAATCACTCCTTTGAGCGTTGAGTAGTAGCATGAGCAAATGCAAGGAGCGTTGAGTAGTCTTATGAGTAAAGGTATGGAGCGATCCTGAACGTAATTTCACTGGGGGCGTAATAATTATGCAATTCTCTCCCCTCCCTTTAAAGACTGTAAGCTGAACGGCGTTGTCAAATTGAGAATTGAGCGAATCCCCCAAGCTTACTCTCAAAAGAGGAGCGACCGCTCTTACTACTGCTCTTGCTTGTGCTCTTGCTCTTGCTTACACTCTTACTAGCGTAAGCAAACGCCTAGAGTAAGAGTGTGAGCTTTAGCGCTCATTCTGAATACGGGCCTTAGGCTCTTGCTCTTGCTCTTACTCAGGACCATTGTTGAATCCAAATTTCATATTGTTGAAATCGTTCTCAACAATGGTTTGAGTAAGAGCAAGAGCATGAGCGCTCATTCTGAATACGGGGGTTAACTAGCATTGATGATCAAATTATCAACAATTGCATGCGAAAATTAACAACGATAACTATAAACAATCATACATGCAATCGTTACGTCATGATTGCACTGTATACGTATTGAATTTAAATTTTAAATAACTTACGAATAAATGAAAGACTAATGAAACTAACGATTGAAACATGCATTGTCATCGATACGTCGCCATTGGAGAAAGTTGCAGATCGGTAGGTAGTCAAATATTGATTACAAAATTTGCGCACAAGCACACAAACAAGTGAAGTTCAATAAAAGTATGTAAATTATGTCAAAACTTATGTTCTCAACATTTAGGCCTTTAAATAAACACCAAACAAACGAAATGGGATCATGCAGAACAGAATCGGTCATCTGGAGATTAGAGCCACAATTGTGACAAACTTAGAGTCATAGACATAATTTTGAATAGTGCTACGGAAATATTACATGCATTTCGGCAGTTTAAAGTGTGAAATTTCAATTACTAATGCACTGTCAACTACTAATGCGTTTACCTTATATTAAAAAAAAAATTTCTGAATTGGTAAAATCTCTACTTTGATCTTTGATTATTTTAGAAAATTCCAGTTTTGTTTGCTAGTCAGAATAACGAATGGAATTATAACACGAACGAAATCCATAGAGAGAAAATATTTGAAAGATATTCGTTAAGATAATTATTTTTTTATTTTCTAATATTATTTTCCTTTTTTAAAACTAAATAGTCCCGTTTCAATATCAAGAAAGTTCGTGGTTTTAAGTCTCCACTCCTCCCTCTTTTTTTTTTTTTTTTAGCTTGTTGGGAGTGAGCCTTGGATTTGTTCGTAAATTCACTAATTAATAAAAATGTTGCCATAATTAAATTAAAATACTAAAAATTTTATATCACTTTTATGTACAGGAATTCTAATAATAAAACATTTACCTTTTAGGGAAGTTTCTCTATATTGAGCCATTTCTTAGCCAAGAATAGTGTCACTTTATCAACCGTTGAGCATGTTCTTTTAAAATTATTTGTGCTACTTATGTATTTCTAATTTATATATTTCTGCTGTTAATTTCCTTATCATTTAATTTTTAACAATAGATTTTATTTAATGACTGGCTGGCGCGTAACTGACTAAATTTCAGCATTGCTAGCGAAAAATGGTTCATTAAAAATGAAAGAAAATTTACCTTGAATAACGGAAATGCACCAATTGAAACAAAACAAATTTTTTATTGTATATTATTGTTAAGATAGGGGAGTGTGATGGATCATTTTGTCAAGGTTATCCTGATTATTTTGTTTTTCAGCGTGACCAATATAGTTCTCAAATTTAATTATGAAGGAAGCTGTGTGTATCAACATCTTTTGTGCCATTTCATAAAAAAAATTCTTTACAAAAATTTCATAATTAAACCGGCCATCTCTGAATGCTGCTATAATTTTTCAGTGCATGGCATTCCTTCAATTTGGAAAAAGGCAGGATGCTTCTATTTTTTAATTAATTAAAAAAAATTATGCTTAAATAATCTTGATTAATAAATTACGATAATTTTAATTTTTATTGACTTCTAAAATAACTTTCCTTTCCTTTAGACTTATCTAAGTTTTATCAATTATTGTTACAGTGGAATATCGTCAGTCTTTTGAAAATTATATGCAACAAAAATTCAGATATTGAAGATAAGTTTTTGTATGCTATGTACCGTTTAGATAGAGGTACATGAATAAGTATTTTGTAAGTCACGACGTTGCATTTGAGTTTACTGCATGCACCGCTAGGTTTAGGCGCAACCAGAGACAATTGTAAAAGGAGACTGGGCATTTGATGATTGGCTCATTGAAATTCTGTAATTCCGGTTATGTGGCGCCATCTGACATTCCGAGCAAGTTCTACAGGGAACGTTCATTATTGACGTCAGACGAGAAACTGCGGTAAATTCATAAATGATATTGATGCTACCCTCCCATGCTTTTTTGCTTGATATTGGTTTTAACAATTGTATTTTATCATATTTATTAATCCAAATTGTTTAAATTTCGCTATAAGAAAAACACTTCGATTCATTTTTCAAGGTCTGATTTTATTCCATCAAAAATGTAAAAAAAAATAAACATCAACATAATATGCAATGTTTACAGAGCAGTCCCAATAAAATTTTAAATTATTTGCCATATTTTTGTAATTAATCTTATATAAAATTTATTTATAATTATTTTCACAATTTATAAAAATAATGTTTAAAATAATAAACGTTTTCAAAATATAATCAAACAAAAATATATCAAACTTTTTAAGGGTCTACAAAATATAATGTATAATGAACAAAATTTGTATGTTTTCCTTATTGTTAACACATCTTTTTCCAGTAAATCCTCTCTTTCTGATGCCAGTAACCATGTTCCACATCTGAAGAATACATGAAATATTATCAGAAAAAAACATAAATAGATAACAAAATCTGCATTATTAAATTAGTTTTAAAAATAATACTGGCTAGAAAAATAGAGTGAATGAAATGATCCGTCAGCAAAAATACCTGCTATTAAAATGGCTTAATGGCTATTTAAGGATAAAATATTCTTTAAAATACTAGCCAGGCTACTGAAATTGTAATAATAAATTTTATGATTTAAGAACTAGAGTATAATAAAAAATACTGTTTTTTTTTGTATAAAATTTTATTGACACTTGTGGGAAGCTTGGAAGAGAGGTTGCTGCGCAGACCCCTCCCCTATTTCAGGATTATTGCTCAACAGGGGTTATAATACATATTGTTTTTGCTCCAAAGAGATTATCTGACAATTTAATAGACAGTATGGAGAGGTGATGTCAAGCATACATTCACACAAAAGGCGGCCGTATAAGATCTTTCGTATTCCCTATTAAGATTTCCTTGATTATTTTTAAGCAAGCAAGTAGCAGCGTTTGCTCTATTTCTCATTACTCAAGTAGTTTTGGAAAAACAATCTTTATTTATTTAGATGTACAACTTGTGTCAAAATTGTAAACTGAGAAAAGTTTTTGTGTTATTTTATACTTGTGTCAAGTTACATATTTCCATCTGGCTTAGTTTCAAAGTTATGGCTTAAAAAGTCTGTGTTACTTAATTTCGGAGGGCCGTGTGGTTTTGTGCAGTCCAAGTTATGTATTATAAAGCTCTATCAATTTCATCAAGAAAGTCAATACAAAGAACTGTTCGATTTATTTGATGGCTTACGAAATTGGTAGAGACTTTACAATACAATAAAGGGAGAACAGAGTTTCCGACTAGTTTGGCCATTTATTCCCGGCTTTATTAAGGATATAAACTACACTAGACAATCGACACTAGAGGCTTTTCGCCCTTATACAGGGTGTTTCAAAATTATGTACAATAAATTTAGTGACATATTCTTCAGGTCAAAAGAAGACGAAAATGTTCTATAGCACTTTGTCTGGAAACGATTTATTTACGCGATACAGCCAACTAAACCCGTGGCTCCAAATTACAGGAATTGCTCAAAGTGCCCGCCACCAGCTCGCACGCACGTTTCGGCTCGTTGCATGAGCGACCGTCTGATGTCATGGAAGAGTTCGTGCCCAGCATTACGAACGGTTTGGCATGCATTTTCAATTCGTTGTCGCAGATCCATAATGTCAGGAACTTCTGTGCTGTAGACGATCGTTTTCACATGACCCCACAGAAAAAATTCCAAGGGATTAAGGTCGGGTGATCTTGCAGGCCAGGCTACCGGTCCACCTCGACCTATCCACCGATTCGTGTATGCAGCATTAAGGTGTGCTCGCACAACATGGCTGAAATGTCCTGGAGCGCCATCATACATGAACCACATGTTAGATCTTATCAAAAGAGGAACATCTTCCAGTAATTCTGGCAATGCATTCTGCAAAAACAAAAGATACGTTCGCCCAGTCAATCGTGTCGGCAACACATAAGGGCCAATTAAGTTATTTCCGACAATTCCACACCAAATGTTAACGGAGAAACGCTCTTGATGCGCTCGAGCTCTGGTAACATGCGGGTTAGCATCTGCCCAATGGTGCTGGTTGTGAGAATTTACGATTCCTGTCCGGGTGAAGGTTGCTTCGTCCGTGAAAAGTATCTGGCTGAGACAACTAGGGTCTGCAGTATGACGACGTTGTATCCTTTGGTAAAATCGTTGTCGGTGTGGATAGTCCGTTGGGTTCAGTGCCTGAACCAGTTGCAGGTGGTATGGATGCAAAAGCTGACGGTGAAGAATGCGCCAAACAGATGAGTGCGGAATGTGTACCATGGAAGAAATACGACGGGTGCTTGTCTGTGGTTCATCATGTATGATGTCAATTATCACATCCTCCTCATCCGGAGAATGTGCTACAGGCCGCCCTTGTCCTGTTTGTTCGGCCAAAGGAACCACGCTCCCTCAAATGTCTGTCGACAGATACAAATGTTCGGTTATTTGGCAAACGTCTATTCGGAAAGCGTTCTTGGTAGAGTCTTCTTGCTTCCACAGCTTTTCCGTCCGCAAGACTATACATTAGGTGCATGTCAGTGTATTCTGCACTGGAATACGTGTACATAACTTTTTTTTACGTAAATCGTAATGCGTATGTCAAAGCACGCAAACGTTCTGAAATTGATATTCCTAGTATATGTACAGTAGTGAAACTACAGTAATGGAAACAACCGTACACAACTAATGGAACAACCCTACAGTAGGTTTAAATGGAACAAACCACTCAACCTAGTGTTGGGTCGAAACGCTGGAACTGCTAAAATATCGTCCGCTAACTACCATGCTTCCCTACTGTACGATATTGGATTACTCGCAAACAAATCGTTTCCAGACAAAGTGCTATAGAACATTTTCGTCTTCTTTTGACCTGAAGAATATGTCACTAAATTTATTGTACGCATTTTGAAACACCCTGTATACAGAAAATATGATATTATTGGATAAAATATAACGAATGGTAAGATAAAAGCAAAGAGTAATAAAATCTGGATACAATGAAGATAGAAGCAAAAAAAAAACAAAAACAGCATAGGTGTATATTGATTGGATAAGAATGAAATGTAAATGTACCCAAGGTGGCTAGCGGCCAGGAAAAGTCAGGGAATTTTTTTATAACCGGGAAAAATCAGAGAATTTTACTTTTCATTCTTATCCAAACAATGTATACCTATGTGTTTTTTTTTGCTTCTACCTTCATTGTACCAAGGATGAAAGAAACAGGATGGACGACTCTCTATACTTCCCCATCAAGCTTGATTTCAGAGCGATATCTGGATTTTTGCATGAAAACTAGCATCTGTCGTCTGCTTAGGGAGAAGAGGAAGCGGTGTCCATAGGCTAATGGTTATTGTTGACATATTACTAGGAGACCAGAAACAGCTGCGATTTCTTTGAAACTTATAATGTATATTTAAATAATGTGTACAGTTATGATTTAAGATACTTATCTTTTCCGTTTTCATTTTGTTATCTTTTAAGGTAATTTTAAATATAATTAATTAAAATGCGTATATAATTAAATTGTTTAAAGAATCGTATGTAATTTTAATAAAAAATTATATTTTAACTCCACTACTTAATATTTCAATAAACTAATTCAATAAAATAATAAAAAATATTTTAATAAAAAAAAATTCAAAAGAACTCAATGATATACGTAATATTTGCAGTAGGCTGCCATGCTTTTCTCCTCTAACAGCTATGTAAAACAGAAACCATACGAAGCGAAACCGAACGTTTTCGGTATTGTTCACTAAAGAATCCAGAGGGCACCACTGAAAAAAAAAGCTCACGCACGACTCATAGGCGTCGTCCATCCTGTTTATATCATCCATGATTGTACCCAGATTTTATTACTCTTTGCTTTTATCTTGACATTCATTTATTTTATCAGAGACAAATGAAAGAAGGAGACTGGCAGTGATTTCCCCTCTAGTGATGCCTTCGCGCCGCCATATTGGGATTGGCAAGAAACAGCTAATCGAGGCAATGCATGTGAATCAATCGGTTTGGTTTGTTTTGTTTGGTATTAACGTCCTTTTCAACTTCTATGGTCATTTCAGGACAGGGTTTTAGGGGCGGAAAATTTTGCCTCGCAAGGGTTCTTTAACGTGCAGCCGGCAAACGACTACACGGGACCAACATCTTTACTTCCCTTCCAAAGGAAGTGCATGATCTCAGGTTTTTTCTCCCTGAAAAAATCCTCGTTGTCCTCGGCCGGAGTAGAACCCGCGTCCTCGCGCATCAGAGGAGATAATGCAACCACTGCGCTACTGAGAATTATTTCTTCCTTTTTTTATATTTAAAATTTTAAAATATTTGTCTTTAAAAATTCGTTAGGTATTGAATCAGCTATTTGAAGTCATTAAAAGTATACGTTATCGTTAGTTAACGCAATAAAGTTATTTTAAAAAAATCAGAAAACAAGTTATGCTTAGTAATACTTCCAGAAATCATCTACAAAAACAGCTGAAATTACATTGAGAATATATGCCGCCTCAGGTTTTTGCCAATCGTAATATGGAGAATGCTGCAATTCCACTGGCACCAGTTGCGCTCAGCGAAATGAATAGGGCACTGCCAGTCTCTTTCTTTCATTTGTCTGTGTATTTTATCCAATCATATTACTCCACTGTACCATATTTTCTGTATATAAGGGCGAAAAGCCTCTAGTGTAGTTTATCGTATCATATCATTTCATCATCAGGAGGACGGAACCTAGGCTGAGGACGATCAGGACGATCAAAACGGACTAGCTCTTCAAGGTATCACTCTACTCTCTTTTCAGGTATCATTTCATTATTTTCAATTCACGGTGCGCCCTTTTCAGGGCGATATTCACCTTCTGTTACGTCTTATGTGCTGGTCCCTGGCGTTGGAAGTAATATTCCCGTAAACCAGTACATCAAGACGCTCATTATCCTTCTGGGTCCCTGGCGTTGGGATTAATTTCCTCGCAAACCTAACTAAGGACATTTTCTCATATCATCTATTATTATTCTAATCATTCACGAGCGGGTCCCTGGCGTAGAATTAATTTTCACGAGCTAGGTGCGTCCTTCTTAGGACGGCTTCTTTAGCACACACCTAGCTACGAGGTTACTCCCCCCCCCTGGTTCTATACATTTATATATGATGGCTTCGTCTAAATTAACCAAGCTAAAGTCGGCTAAAGAGCATTTGCTAGTGGCGGATGGTAAAACTGTGTCCTGCGAAAAGGCCTACCGGGATGCCTGCTTGGATGCTAGGTTTGCTGCATTTGATCTAGTGTTCAACGAAATGTTAGAAGCCCTCCGGGATGAAATAAACGCTAAGTATAGTGCACTGGAGGAAAAAGTCGAATCCCTACACAAAAGTTTTGAGGAGAAGTTCGAAGGTATCAATAAGGAAATTAAGGACTCTCGCAGAGATGTTATTGACAAGATAAGCGAACTTAAGGAAGCCTTTGGGAATTGCTCCGGGACTCCGAAGGCAAGTAACTCCACGGAAGATAATCCAGTTGAAAGCAGCAAGGTAAGTAATGTCTTAAAAACTATTTCCTCTTCTAATAGTATGGAGTCTATGGATATAATAGAAAATAGTGACTGTTCGACAAACGGTGGCTGTAAGAGAAGTCACTCTGACGGAACTGATGAAGAAGTGGACGACAGTCCCTGGATTGGTGTCACTAATAAAAAATTCAGAAAAGGCACGAGGATCGATAACCTAAAGACCGTCTCCAGAGTAAATGAAGAAGTCGTCAGCGTGACTAGAATGAGGAATCCGAAGAATGTACAAGGTCGCTCGGCTAATAAAGACCATAGGATCACGAAGAGGTATGTACCGCCAATTATCGTGCGGACTCATGGCGTCCCGTTTAAGACGATTTTAACTGAGCTCGAGAAGCATGTTCCAGTCGAAAAGATCGCCGTTCATACGGGCAGAGCTGAAACCATCAAGGTTAAATGTGAAGATGAAGAAACACACAACAGGTTAGTCTCTGGCATTAAATCTGATAATATTTTAAAAATTCAGCATCATCAACTAAAGTCGGAGAAGGTCTTGAAATACGTAATTCGTAATGTGGATGTTACGAATGACCTCGATGACTTCCAAGAAGACCTAAAAAGAACCAACTACTTCCCGGAAAAAGTTATTCGATTGAGGAAAGCCAAAGGATCCATTGATATGCCAATGGTTTTGGTTCTACTCCCGAACACCGAACACAACCAATCATTGAAAAACGTAACACGTATTGGGCCGCTGGCAGTTTCAGTGGAGGCCTTTCGAGGGAACAAGAAGCCACTACAGTGTTACAACTGCCTGCGCTTCGGACACGTATCCATGGGCTGCACGGAAGATCCTCGTTGTAATAAATGTGCTGAGGGGCACCAGTCAAGAGATTGCCCCAAGATTTTGACAAGACCCCCCAAAGTGCATCAGATGTGGTGGACAGCACACATCAAGCTACACGAAATGTCCAAAGTACCCCCAGGTTCAAAGGATGTCTAGTTCTAAAGTGACAGCAGGCAAATCCTATGCTGCCGCTGTGTCTACGCCGGAAGATAAAGGCCTCAACATCAACGACCTACCAGGTATGTATAAGCAATTAGGACGTATCTTTAATCTGTTTTCTAATCTAGGCAAAAGTTACCCACAGTTGAGTGGGCTCCTTACGACCAACTAATTTTAGTATGGCTGCACAACGTTATACTGTAATCAACAAAGGTGAACTTCGGTGCGTGATATGGAACGCTAGGGGCATTCCCCGAAAGCGTATCGAGTTTCACAACTTTCTGATAAATCACGAAATTGACGTGGCTTTCCTCTGTGAAACTCACCTCAAACCAAGCCAAGACTTCAAGCTACCTGGCTATTGTGTGTACCGTAAGGATCGAATGGCTTCAAATGCTGCAAGATGTGCGTCTGGGGGCGCTGCGATCATCATTAAGAGGGGAATTCAACACCAAGAATTAGTATCCAAGTCTTATGCAGGTATGGAATCAGCCTCCATCATTATCAATGACGTCTCCTGTGGTGAAGTGAAGTTCGTAGCGCTCTACAATTCACCTAAACATTATCTTGACATTTGCGAGCTTGATGAACTCTTCAGTGGTGACACTCCAGTCGTCCTGGCTGGTGACCTAAATGCCAAGCATCCAAGCTGGAACTCCAGAACGCAGAATTACAACGGCATGATTCTCTATAGGTACATACAAGGTAGGGATGATATCATCGCTGCTGGACCTGTGGAGGACACCTACTACTGCGACCACTCCCCTAGTAGTGACGTTTTGGACATCTCGCTCTTGAAGGGTTTCTTCAAACCGTACAATGTCTTCACGATTGATGACCTTTCTTCTGACCACAAGCCTGTGGCGTTGAACTTTGACAATGTTGACATAAATTTCCGAGAGGAACTCGTACATCATCAAGACTGGAAGTTCTACAAAGATATTCTTAAGGACTATGGCTACCATCCCGACGTTGCTTACTGTACAGAGGACATCGATCAACTTGTTGATGACATCACCAGATGTATTAACAGTGTCATAGAAGTCAATAAGTATCCATCAGAGAATAAACCTTCTCATCGAATCCAACTCTCTCCTGGAATCCAACGCCTAATTGCTGAAAGAAACAGGACCCGTAGACTTTGGCAACGCTATCGTGTACCTTGGCTCAAAACCAAGTACAACAGGTTAGTGCGAAGAGTTCAAGAGGAGATAAAAGAGCTTCGCGACGCTAGATGGAATGAAAAACTCAAAAGCTTGTCGGCTCGCGACAATTCCATTTGGAGTATGGTTAGAGCTTTACAGAAGAAGAAGAATGTTATGCTTCCTCCACTCCGTACACCACAAGGTAACTATGTGCAAACTGATCAGGACAAGGCCCAAGTCATTGCAGATTCACTGGAAATGCAGTTTGTTACTCCTACCAACGATAAGCCCGAGAGCCAAATCATGTCTCGGCGTGTGGAAGAAGGTATTTACAACTTTGATGAAGTCCCGAAGCATTTCACGAAGTACAACATCGAGGCTGGTGAGATCGCCAACATCATAAATAAACTGAAAAAGAAGAAGGCTCCAGGAAAAGACAAGGTGAGTAATAACGCCCTTATGAATTTCCCAAAGAACTTTATTGAATTTCTCACCAATATCATTAGCGACTGCTGGAAATTTTCTTACTTCCCTGTGGCTTGGAAGAAATCTATTGTGTTGAGTATCCCAAAGCAGGGACAAAATCCTGCAATTCCCGCGAGCTACCGACCTATTAGCTTGCTACCCTCGATGTCCAAGGTGTTGGAGAGAACGATCCTTGTCAGATTCCAAGATCACTGTCTAGCAAATGACCTTTTACGGGAAGAGCAGTTTGGCTTTCGTGCTGCCCACTCTTGTCCGATGCAGATATGGAGGCTCGTTGAAGACCTGAGCACCCCCCTTAACCTATCCAGGTACTGTGGGGTGGTATTTCTCGATGTCAGTAAAGCTTTTGACCAAGTGTGGCATGAGGGCCTTGTCTACAAAATGATCAGAGACGGGTTCCCTGCCGATTTGATCTTGATGGTGAAATCCTTTCTTGACGGCAGATCCTATCAAGCCAAGGTTGGAGAAAATCTTTCCACACCCCGTGTTGTAAAGGCCGGTGTCCCTCAGGGTTCTGTCCTCGGGCCTGTGCTATTTAATTACTTTGTACATGATTTCCCGAAACCCGACAATTGTAATCTGTATTTTTATGCGGATGACACTGCCATTATGACATGGGCACACCAGCCGGCTCACGTTATCACTCGGCTGCAGTGCGCCTTGAAGCAGTTCGAAGACTGGTTTAACTGCTGGAAGTTGAACCTTAACGTAGGAAAGTGCAAGGCTTTGTACCTCAATAGGAAGCTCAAGCATCCCCCAGATTCTCTTATTCTGTTTAATAAGAAACTGGACTGGGTGGACAACTACAAGTACCTGGGAGTTATCATTGACTCAAGACTCTCATGGAACCAGCATATGTCCTATGCTCTGAACAAAGCGAAGAGGGCTAAGTACAGTATCATAGCTCTTATGGGTCGCAACAGCGCCCTCAGCATTGACAACAAGCTACTTCTGTACAAATCGATTATCCGGACCATACTCCTCTATGGCATGCCTGCGTGGGCGACTATCTGTAAAAGCAGATGGAGTGAACTACAGTCATTCCAGAATGTTACCCTGAGGACCATTGCCCAGCTGGACAGAAGGACGGTGAAAAACCAATCCATCCACCTCGATTTAAACATGGCCCATATCGGTAAGTTTATACAGGATCTCCTTTTGATTATGATACAGAAGATGAAGACTCACGACAATAAGCTTGTGAAAGGGATACTGGAGAATTCAATGAATATGAACTGGCATACGAAGTATCGTAAACCGAGGCACGTTCTTGACATCAATTTTGAAGATATTAGCAACGTCTCTTTCCCAGACTACTGGAAGATGTGATAATCTTATTTCTCCTTGTTTTTTTTATTTCGTTTGTTTTTTGTTTCTGACAATCGTCAATCTTATTTTCTTTTTTGTATAATATGGAAGACCGCTTGGGTTGGTTAGGCTTCTTGACTACCTCAGTGTATTTCCTTTGGAGTTTATTCTGGTTAGATGAGCTTTGTGAAAGCGCTGCTTTCGTCCCATCCTAACGAATGTACACTTCACTGTTCGATTGTCGATAATGTAGTTTATATCCTTGATAAAGCCGGGAATAAATGGCTAAACTAGTCAGAAACTCTGTTCTTCCTTTATTGTATTGTAATGTCTCTATCAAATTCATTGATAGAAACAATTTTGTTGATGGTTTACGGATAAGAAAGATTACCGATTTGCGAGTCGAGGGCCTGCTCTGCTAGGTGAGCTGATTTGTGAATTCCTGGAAGTCCATATTGAAATTTTGTAACAGTTTGAGCTAGCTGATCATTGTCCGCGAGAGCTCAGTTTGTTACAGCAGCGGGAATAAATGTCGTGGTTCCTGGTTCGAATTCAGGTCGCGGAACTTTTCCTTACTTTTTCTACCTTGTGACAATTTTTGATAGTTCTTTGTTTATTTCCCTAAATCGGCTTTTCATTTATAACAATAACTTTTTTTTAATATTTAATTTATCATAATCTACCACAATGCAATAAACTAATATAATATAACCGCTATCAAAATCTTCCTTACATTATGCGCTTAGGGTTCCAGGTGAAACTGCTGCAAAGGAGTAGTAACAATTTAGAGGGGAAAAGCATCCCTAAAGTAAACATACCATGAAAAACAAAAAAATAAATGACATGATGCAGTAATTGTAAGGAAATTCACCAATACGCCGAGTAGGCATAATGAACAGGAAGCAAAGTACACCTAGTGCATTTTTTAGCGATTTAGCCACAGAAGTTTAATGAATGATGCCATAATGAGGAGAGGTCGAAGTTTCTTTTGTCTCCTATTATTTTCGATAGTTCCCTATATAGATATCGAAATGTGATTAGGTATTGGATACAATAGAACTTATTATAAATGAATGCTTTATATCAGCCTTCGTTAATTGCTTTAATAGAAATGCAGCCAACAGAAAACGTAATGCCCGGAAGTAAAACTGAATTCAAATCAAAGTGCTATTGTTATTTTCTCAAATTTTCACATGTTCTAATGTAAAATAATTTTAAACTGAATGAGCGCGGGATTTTCTCTGTACGGAGGTTGAGTCAAAACTAGTGGCCGATCACTGCGCAAACTTTTAAATTGGCACCAGACAGGAACCAGTCATTGCTAATCTTCAAAGTAGAGCCCATCATGCTCGATGATCTTCATCCAACGATCAGCCAGTTGGCGGATGCCCTCGCGAAACCACTTCTCCGGTTTCTGGGCGAAAAAGTCACGCACAGCGTCTTCAACCTCACTGACATTGGCGAAGCGCCGTCCACGCAGGAAGTGCGTCATGGACCGGAAGAGATGCTAGTCGGAAGATGCCAGGTCGGGGCTGTATGCTGGATGTCTCAGAACCTCCATGCCCTCTTACTCCTGCAACTTAAGCGATGTTCTTCGCGCCCGGTGCGGTGAAGCATTGTCCTGCTGCAGGAGGACTCTGTTTCGGTTGACCGGGACGCGTATATTCGAAACGCACGAGGTGCAGACCATCATTCGTTCTCTAGTGGCAATAAACATAACCTTACGCCCTCCAGGAGTCCAACTTGTTTACTAGTCCAACTAGATTACACTGGCACTGTTGTATTTTTTTTTTTTTTGCTCGGAGTGAATTTTTTTTTAAATTCACCCCCCTAACGAACTGATATATACCCCAACCTATTTGGTTACAGGGGGCAGTTGGTTTCCCCCCGGCCGGTTACAGGTTTCGCGACAATTCAATTGGCACTGGACATTCAATTCGACATCGTTTATCGTCACTAGAGGGCGAATGATGGTCTGCACCTCGTGCGTTTCGAATATACGCGACCGGGACAGCCTGCTGGACGGTCAGGTCGGCGTACATTCGCTCGAGCTGTTCAGCATACAGGTCAGCGGTGACACCACGACCATCAGGGACCAGCTTGTTCTTGTGCTTACGTGGGCGTCAGCTCGTGGGGCACAACTCGGCAGCTCTTGTTGGCCTTTCCTATGGCGTGTAGATGTCGAACCACACTCGATTGTGATGTCCCGATATCCGCCGCTAGTCCACGGGTGGTGCTGCCTGGGTTAGCTTCCACTTGTTGCCGTAGGGCTGAACTGCCACCCTGCAAATTTCGGCGGCTGCTGCTTGCGCACTGGTCCCCTTTTCCAATAGTGACGAAGGAGCCCGCGTATCACCAATTTTTCTACCATATTTTTATACTGGCTGACGCAGGTGCCACACTGTCTATGACATTCAAATTCGCACTAACGTTTCTTCCCACTCTTTTTTCTTAATAAACTGCGATATGCCCTTGTGGTAAATGGTCTTCGCCCAGAATTCGTCAAACTCTAACCTCCCCCCCACCCGACCGTACATATTATTAGGACCGATAGGTACTTATGTTTTCACAATGTGCGTCCGTCCGTCTGTCTGTTGGTGCTCTAGCTTTCGAACGCTTCCGAATTTTCGACTTCCGTTTTCGCCATTCGACAACCTAGGGAAATCGGAAGACTGAGTTCGTTGGTGGAAAAAAATCAGTGAACTACTTCCGGTTCAAAAGGTCAAAAATAATATAGGGGACCACGTTTTTCACTATACAATTCCATATAAAAATGGCCTATGCTGCCAAATGCTATTTTCCCTTTGGCATTCCATAGCTAAAGCAGAGAAAAAGCTTGTGAATTAAGTGAAGACACGTGATCGTCTTCCTTGATGGTCAATATCAGTCAGAACTAGTTCAAGGGTATGTAGTTTAGTGGTACAATTATGGTCTACTAGAAACTTTCAATGCTAACATATGGCATGTATTATATCAAACAGCTTGAAATAACATGTCATGATTGAATATTAACGTAAAATTAATGATAGTCGACATAGGTTCAACGGTATGTGGTTTCATGGAACCATTATGGTTCATTGAACGTTCAATGCTAAAATATGGCATGTAATATATCAAACGACTTGGAATGATGTGCCGGGAAGGTTATGTTTACGTGTTTCTTTAGCTCCGACGGTCCTCTGTTTTTGGAGTTTATGGAATCCAAAACCCGTATTAATGCTATCGCATACACCAAGAGCTTGCGTCAAGCTGTGAAAAACAAGCGACCTGGTAAGCTCAGTGATGGGGTGATCCTCCTGTAGGACAATGCTAGGCCACATTTTGCGAGACTGGTGCAAGAAGCAATAACCACACCCTCCTTATAGCCCGGACCTCTCACCATGTGATTTTCATGTGTTTTGACCTTTAAAGAAGGCACTGAAAGGTCGACGATTCGCCAATGATGAGGAGGTCAAGGACACTGTTCGGGCATGGTTCAGAGAGCAGCAGAAAATAGACTTTTTTGCAGACGGTATTAGCCGATTGATGCCCCAGTGGGAGTCATGTATTGCGACAGTTGAAGATTTTTTTAGGACTGCGCGTCTATAATAGTGACTATAAGATGTTCTTCCTTCATATAAACAAAGGTAAAAATTAATATTTTCATTTAATCCGTCTCAGTGCCCTATGAATCACTTTCATTTGAACATGGCTTGTAATTGTTGTTAATTTGATCATCAGTGCTAGCAAAGTTGTTAATTGTGACGTCGTTGTGGAGAGGATTGTTTATGATTAGCCAGCGTAATGTATTGTAAACGCTTTCCTGAGATGCAGATGTAGCCAAATGGGCAGACTTCCAAGGTTTTTTTAGTTTGATATTTAACACATAGAATTAATCTGTGTGATTGTTCATCGTAGTAAGCAATGCTAAATATCAGGCGAGCTGCAGATGTGGGAAATAACAGCACTGCTGGTGATTTCGACCAACTCCGTAGTGTTTTTTTGCTTACTGAAAATGGGAATTTCACGTTTGGTGTTAAGTTTCTGTAGTATGTTTTATTGTTTCACTATTTATAAGTGATGAACGTATTATAATGTGTTATTAGTGTAATTTGTATATCGTTTGATAAGTTTAAACAGCATTTTTACTCGTGTTTTAAAAAGTTTACTCTTTACATTTACTCGTGCACGTACCTTATGACAGCAAATAGGCCTATTTCATTCCTTCGGCGATTAACAAAACTTGCCTCTGGAGAAAGGAAATGATCCGCTTGTTGATTGGTCGAGAAAATACGTCACTCGCTCCGTCGAAACCATATTAGTAAAACCAAGATCTCTTTTACTATTATGGTCGAATCCACGAATGTGGAAGCAGCGAGTCATTTGCAAGAGATTTGTTGCTTCCTGTGCACGAAAAAGTTCTCGTACAAATCTTACTTGAAGAGACATTGGGCTTTATCCACTGAAAAAGAATTATAAATGTTACTGGTGTTCTGATTTCTCCTAGTCAGCTTTGTTTTCATCATCATGCACTTCACGACTAATTTTATTGTGACATTATCTACATCCTTGAAAAACGCTTCATAAACTGAGGTATCTCAAAATAAATTGGAATGATACATTCGTACAGGGTGGGATGAGAATGGGGGGGGAGGGGACCTTAAAACCTTATATACTCATAAAAACTCCACAATGGCTTACAACCAAACAATTTCTATAAAAAATATCGAGAGGACTCAATACAAGACTTTTGTTTGCTGGAATGAATACTACAACTATTTCTTTGTTATCAGAAAACAATTAATGTCTTTTAAAAGACTTAACCTACATTCCTAAACAATAGGTCTGTTTAACTGCCCCTCCATATAGTTTTATGTTTAGGTGAGGGGGGAATGAGGATCCATTAATATCTCCAAAATAGGTCATCATTTGGTTGGCAAGTAAGCTATTTACAAAAATTATTCGTATATATTGACTTTGGCTCTTTTGTACGTATGAATGCTATAGCCATTTCTTCATTTTAAGAAAAAAGTTAATCTATATACACTATATGATCAAAAATATCCGGACACCCCTCACAGATCATCGATTGGCCCAATGTCACATGATAATGACTTGCACATCATTTAAATAGCTTCCCACACCATCAGACACAACTCTGCTTGGACATTGGCAAGAATGGGTCGTTCGGCAGAGCTCAGTGAGTTCCAACGTGGAACCATCGTTGGATGTCACCTATGCGGCAAGTCCGTGCGTGACATTTCCAGCCTTCTTCAGATACCCAAGTCAACAGTAGGCGATGTCATTATGAAATGGAAGACCCGGGGATCAACAACAGTTCAACAACGAACCGGTAGACCCAAGAAACTAACGGACAGAGACCGTCGAGTGCTTCGTCGTGTCACCCGCAGCAACCGGAAGTCCTCGGCGGAAAAAATTGCCACAGAGTTTCGAAACGCTTCTGCAAATGATGCCAGTACCATGACAATTCGTCGGGAACTGCACACGATGGGATTCCATGGCCGTGCTGCTGCCCACAAGCCCCACATCAGCAGGGTCAACGCCAAGCGACGTCTGGAATGGTGCAAAGCCCACAGAAACTGGACAATGGACCAATGGAAACGTGTAATGTGGACAGACGAATCTCGCTACACACTCTGGCAATCCGATGGACGAGTTTGGGTTTGGCGCATACCTGGAGAACGCTTCTTACCTGAGTGCACAGAGCCCACAGTCAAGTTCGGAGGAGGAGGAGCCATGGTGTGGGACTCATTTTCATGGTACGGACTGGGCCAGCTCGTTCCTGTGCAAGGAATCATGAACTCCGACCGTTATCTGAATGTTTTGGACAACTGTGCACTTCCAACGTTGTGGCAATTTTTCGGAAACGGGCCATTTCTCTACCAACACGACAATGCTCCGTGCCACAAAGCGAGGCATGTACAGCAGTGATTTGCGGACTCAGGGGTCGAAGAAATGGGTTGGCCGGCACAAAGTCCCGACCTCAATCCTATAGAGAGTCTGTGGGATGAATTGGAAAGACGCTTGCGGGCCAGATCACATCGGCCAACTTCTGTACCTGAACTGATTCTCGCTCTTCGGGAGGAATGGAGGAGCATTCCGGAAAGTACCTACCAACATTTGGTGGAAAGTCTTCCCCGAAGGCTAGAAGCTGTAATTCGGGCAAAGGGATGTGCCACGCCCTATTGATTTCCATGAAATCGTGGCTAGAGCGCAAACGTGCATGTGTCCGGATATTTGTGATAATATAGTGTATAAATACGGCAACACATTTTTTGTTATGCACTTTTACCTGTGTTAACGTGGACGAATACGCATGAAAATTATATGGTTGGAAAGTTCCTGTGCTCTAGATGTGCACAATATATTTTGTTTGCGTATTTGTTCACGTTAACACAGGCAAAAAGCGTTTCAAAAAAGTAGCATTAAGGAACAGGTTGTGCACCATATTTGTCAACGCATGTAGCATTGCCTTTTTATTGGTTTTTTCTAAATAATAAATATCAAAATAACTCAAATCATTGTCGATGTTCATTTGAAAGCATTAGAAAACCGTATAACAAATACTCTGCAGCTTTTGAAAGTCAACGAACTGATTTCAGAACCTGAAGGTCCCCAAGTAAAATATAGTACCTTTAGTGTACCTATATACATTATTCATTAGAAACAGCTGCTTAAAACTTGTTATTAACCAACTATTCAAAATATTTCTCTAATTGGTAAGTAAGCATTTTATGTATTTTTCGTCGTTTTCTAAGCTATTTGAAGGTATTTTCATACACTTTGAAAGTTATATTTTTAGTTTAAAATAAAATAAATAGCAATTTTGTAGTTTTTGATTTTTATTTACTTTTTAAAAATTTTGTATTACGAAAAATTCTAATAAAAAGCAATTCATTGGAAGCGTCATATACTACTTTATGTTTGTGCAAAATTTTAACACTCTTTGTTTAGTAACAAAAAAAAGTTATCGATTTTTGGTCCGAAACAGACCTTAATTTTCCACAGTGGGACGAGGGGAGAGACGCAGAGATAGGGAGGGAAAATTTAGCTTAAATATAAATATTATATTTAGATATTAATTCGATAGACATATTAAAAATACCTTTAGGTTGCTTTAAATATTATTCCGAGAAATTTTTAAAGTTATCATTGCGGTGACATGAATCGGGAGTGTCAGAAATGTTATGCAAAGCATTTTGGATATTTATTGTGTTATCTATTTTTCATTCTTCAAAGTTTAGTAATAAGCAAGACTGAGGCTAGAACAATTACACAAATATTTTTTTTTCTCAGAAATGTGATCGAATTTCGATCATTGGGGGATCCTAGTATCTCTAAAAAGGTTGACCAATTGTCATAAAATTACGTGAAAAGAAAAAGAGTTTTGAGTTGGGGAAATGAACACATAGGCCACCTTTGGTCGGCCAATAATCAAATTAAACAATTTATATTAGACGAAAACTTATTAACTGGAGATATGCAAGAACGTTTTTTTGAACATGGATTTTATATATGATAGTAAGAGGTTTCCGTTCTCGCTCTATGTGCTTGAATAATCACCAGAATTAGGCCCGTTTAATATTAAATTTTAAAAAGAAAAAAATACTACCATAGCCTACAAGGATTAAGGGATACGAACAGTCTTCTATCATACGAACATTCTTCTATCATGAAGCCACTTTGCTTTGAAGCCACGAGAATGGTGCAAAAAGCATACACTGGATAGAACAGCAATGGGGATATCTGATCTGTCGAATCTGCCTTTACACTATTTCAGGTCACTGGACGTAGAGAAGCCGGAAAAAGCCTTCCATAATGACTGCCTCCTTCCTACTGTAATGATGTAGTGTACGATCTATATGATATGGGAAGATCATTATCTATATGTCAGCATTCTTGGCGATCATTTCCGTCCTATGCTCCAGACTCGTGTTTCAAGAGGACAACGTTGCTAAAAATGGGTGTTCCATTTACGCTGATAAAAGTTTCCAGGATGGTTCCATGAGCACGAGGGTGGAGTGGAAAATCTCGTCTGACCAATCTTCTGGTCTTAACATCATTGAATACGTGCGAGATATTTTCGAATGAAGAGTGCGTGCTAGGTTTCTGTTTCTACTCTCACATTTTGACCTAAAGGTCATTGTGCACGAGGAATAAATGAGTATTTCCTTGAACATTGTGCAGGACCTATGGTGGATACAAGCTATAATTCAGGTTAAAGGTGGGCTGAATATATTAAAAAACATGTGTGTTAATATCATTTTATCCTGTTAGCCAGTCTTTAATACGATATGCTATCCAAAATTTCCAGAAATGTACCTCCATAAAATAAGGAACTTACCCGATCTTTTAATTTCCACCGTCGCCTTCAAAGTAGTTTCCTTGGGCATCTAAACATCGCTCCACTTCTGAAAGCACTCCTGAAAGTCCTCAGGTTGGAGCATGTTTAACAAATGCTGCGATTCCGCTTGGATCACTTCATTGGAGTCAAATCGCCGCCTATTGACCGCAATTTTAATTTTCGGAAGAGGTAGAAATCGCAGGGTACGAGGGGACAGTGGTTATGTTTTTGTTGAGGAAGTCCCTCACAGCGAGCGTTGTGTGCCCCGGAGTATTGTCGTGATGGAGCAGCCATTCTTTCTTCTTCCATATCTTTGGTCTTTTGCGCCTCAGGTTTTCCCTCAATAGTCTCAACCGGGCCAGGTGGCGAGAGGGCTGGGGCCTAGGCTTTCTAGTTCTCGAGTCCGCCTGGTCGTGGGTTCGAATCCCGCCGTGGGCATGGATGTTTGTGTTTGTCCCGGACTGCGCACAGATTTAACTTGTGTAAAAGGCGCAAAATGACCTTAGTAGTCGACGCCAAAAATTCGAATAAACCAACCAACCAATCAATCGTCTCAAAACGTCCCCTATGATAGTCCTAGGCAATCACAAACATCGTGGAGGGTCTGCCTTCGGTCCTCTCGGATCACGTCACGCAAGTTCATGATCATTTCCGGAATTGTGCTTGTTGACGGTCGACCAGAATACTTGTCGTATTCCACAGACGCCCCACCATCTTTGAAACACTTAAACCACTCGATGTTTGGGTTTGACCTAAAGCTTGTTCACTAAAAGCCTCCTTCAACAATCTGTGAGTTCCTTTTCTTTCGTCTTTACTTTCTTTAAGGAAAGAACTTTTTACAATTAGTTACAAGAATTTTTTATTAAGAAATTATTACAAAAACTTCTTAATATCTTAACCTCCACAAAAGCAATGACAAAAAATCAAATTTTTATAATATATAGAAAGAAGAAATCACTGCAAGTACTTATTTACACAGCATATGATTCGGTATATTTAAAAAGATTGTCTTTCATTATTAAAACAACCTATTAAGGTCCACATCTTGCCGACTACAATGGTCTTCAAAATAAGATCAACTGATATTGATAAATAATCTCAATATAAAGATAATTATTAAAAAAATAATAATAATAATTTAAGGATTTTAAAGAAACTTTCAACAAGTGCACTTGACATTATATCGCTGCTGTACAGGGTGGTCGAGAAGTTTATACTTCTCAAATTACTTAAATGTCGAAAAAATTTGAAAAACTGTTAATATAAATAAATAGGAAGGCGTGAGTGGGCTATATGATGGTGACCTTCCGATAACCTGATTATATGAATTAGGTAGGATATATACAAAATTTTATCTCATAAACTATAACAGATCGAGACTGATATCCAATTACGAGGATCGTTTCTTTATTAGTGGCAATTATTAATTACAACCAGTGCAAAAAAACACGATATCTCTATGAAATCTCTACAGTCCTCAATGTAGTCCCCAAAACTGTATAGAACCCGTTACCAGCGATGTGGATACCCTAATGCAAGTGTAGCCGCGCCTGTTATCTGGATGGTGCGATAAGAGCGGTCTATCGTCTGCAGAACTTCGGAAGCGGATGCCTCGAAGCGGTTTCTTCGTCTTCGGTATTACCATCACCTTCTGATGAATTTTTGACTTTCGTGTGGACTCGTAATGACGCCATTCGTCATAATGATTGGCGTTTCAATTTGGGATCGAACGATCAGGTCTATGTCTTATCCATAGTTATGATATGGTGTAGGAAAAACTCTCCTTAGCGTTCAACGTGGATTGCGCTGCACCGTATCGTTGCAAATTTCTGCGGTTCCGTCAAATGGCGTGGAATCCATCGAGATGCATTTTATCTGATCGGTCTCTCAGAGACGACAGTTTCTCACAAAATATCGCATGCGCGGAGCTTTGTATGGACGAGTCCGTTTACTGTGCAGTACAGTGTGTAAGACCATAACGTCTTATGAAAGAAACATACAAAAACGTATGTATGCTCCGTAACCTAGTGAACATACAACCATGTTCTCACTAATAAAGAAACAGCCCTCGTACAAACATACTCAGTTTTGAATATTTCTGGAGGTTTTCACAACAACGCCATCCTCATTTTCAATTGGTATAAAACACACATTCATTGTACAGAACCAAAGCTGAGTACATAGTTAAGGAAATTACTACCATGTTTACCTTGCTATGATGCGATTAATAAAAATGCTGCTGCTTCTCGGCTTCATCAGGACAGACATCCAAACATGTAGAAATGTTTTAGTTTCAATTTTGAGTGATCTATCCAAATGATTATGATGCGTTTTAATTGTGTTCATTATTGAATGCGAAACAAGTTTGTAATTAGAAAGTGGCCCCAGTCTGTTACGGTTTATAAGATAAATTTTGTATATGAGCTAATTTGCATAATCAGGTCATCGGAAGATCACCAACAGATTGCCCATCACGACTTTCTATTTGTTGGCATGAATAGATTTTTATATTCTACGATAATTATCAAGTAATTTGAGGGATATTGTGTAAAACACCTTGAACCTATTCCAACCTTTTCCATGTTATCTACAGCTTTGATGCATTATTTATAAAAACATTTCGCCCTAAACATTTTGCCAGATATTACTTCAGGCAAATCTTATTGATTGTTTTTATATTTTTTCCTTCGTAATATTTTTTGCTTCCAAAAACAGTATTTATGAAATTTCCAAGGGGTCTTTATGAAATTATGGAAAATGTAGAAGTTTAGTAAAAAGCACAACAAAATTTATGGGTCTGGATTATTAACATTCATATCTGTCATAATCTTCTGGACGGTGGCCAAAAATCGTTTGCAGTCATCTGGCGTCAGTTGCCCCATGTTAGCAACTCGAAAGATAGGCACTTTAGTCAAAGAAGCCGGATATAGAATTAAACCTTTAAGAGAATTAGAAAAAAAAACATTTATTGCAAACTTAACGATAATTTTAAACGATCGAATACATAGTTTTAAATGGCGATGTGTTTTAGATGATATTTATTATTTTTTCATTTGAGGACAGGTTGCGTACTTTTTTCGATATCTTATTTTGTTTACTGGAGGGGATAACAGTAACCATGATGGTGTTCTGAGAAATGAATCTTCGTGTTTTGTATAAAACAGCTTAATTAAGGAGGAAAGCCTAAAATTGGATCTTAACCTTTAATTTCTATAGTATTTGTACTCATTAGCTAAACTGAATTTACTCTGAAAAAAGATAAGAAACGCCAATTACAGTTTTTCAAAGTTCTTAAAATTTGATATTATAATTCGCGGAGTGACCACTTTATTAAATACATCCATCGTATAGAGTGAACAGTCTCTATTAGTACACATGCACTGGCAATTTATGTGAACGCAATATAAATGCATTTAATCAGTCACCTTCAATATGGATTGTAAGCTGATCAAGATGTGATTTCAGCGACTTCGAACGCGGCATAGTAGCGGGTGTACAGTAAATGAGCTGGACCCAGCAACTCCTGACATATTAGGCTTTACTCGTACAACTGTTTCGTGTGCATCAAGAGTGATACAAAACTCAAAAAAGCGCAGAGACAAATGTATCGTGAGGCCGACAATACGTCTTCAACAAGAGATCAACTCCGCTTGGGAGAGGATTGTAGACGCTCTCTTCCAAAAATTCCTGAAGTAACAACCAATACAACAGAGGACTGCAAAGAACATTTCCGGAACTCACAATGAGCTACACGTTGTCTCGTATTGCGGAAAACTGACAATTCGTATGAGCCACGCTTTTCAGTACATAAGACGATTTTGCGGTTGCATTGGGTCCATAATTACTTCACTCCACAGTCGCGTCTGATGAATCGTAGTGGCAAAGTCCTGTTTGGTAGTTCTATACATAGAATTTGTCTGTAGTGAGTCAGGAAAATGTTTTCATGAGAGATGCTAAATCCTTTGCCAATCAAATCACTCCAGTATTCGGTATATTTCAGCACGAAAATGTCATAACACGCATTCGTGTGAGAGTGCTTCCGGAAGTATGACGAAAAGTTTTCAGAACGTAATCCCATCAAGCATTTGTGGAATGAAATGAATGGGTTATTCGGATACGATCATCGTCACCAGATTTACAGCTTTTAAACTATACTCTGTCCAAAGAAAGTTTGACTGAGCGTATCCATTGAAATTCCCAACAAAGTCTAACAATTGAAATCGGAAATTTAATTGCACACGCCAGTTAAACTTTCCTTGAACCGAGTATAAGCTCTTTTTTTAATTTAATACGTTGTTATTAGCTTCACTTGTAACGATGTAAACAAATCATGGAAGTCTAATTTAACCTACTTCCCGAAAAGGTAGAGAGCTGAAATATGATACGCAGGACTGATGACAATGCATGTTAATTTTTTTTTTCAAATCGGTTCACTGGTTCGTGTTCTAATGGTACTAATTCATTACTACGAACTGTCTAATTGCCACAACAAACAATTCGTTATGACGAGGGTTAAACGTATCCGTTGATTATCGTTGCAAAACATAATAAAAGCGTGTTTTGAAAAACCCTTTTTGTCCTCTTATTAAGATATGGGAAGAATAAAAAAATTAAGAAGGAACTATGATATAAAATTATCTGTATACGAAGAAAAAACACTCGGCGTTTATTAAAAATTCCTCTACAACAGTTCCAAATACAAATGGAGCCCATACTTAGTCATATAGGAGCTATTTTAATGGCTCAGTGAAGACTAATGTAATGGTACGAGGAAGATGTACTTAATAAAGTGCTTGATAACTTCGCTCTGCGTGTTTAGCTGATAACTTGTTGTGTTAACTTCAATCATGATATCCATGTTGCAATAGAATTGCATACCAGAAATAAATATTAAATTTGCTTTCATTGCAATTTACATGTATTTGTTAATGCACAACATCAAAGGGTACTTCGTATAGCAGATTACTTATGCAATCACTTATAATCACTTATTAACTGTATTATATATTTATAAAAAATAATCTGATCTATGAAAATATTCAGTCTTGAAATTTTTAACTGCAACTTACAAATAACTATATTACTGGATGGTTTATTACTCTCACCTTCCGATTCCAAAGCTTCTGTAAAGAATGTAAAATTAAATGATGGATTCGTTGGCCATTTATATACTGTCAGTAATTCTGAGGCAGTTGTATTCGGTTGGTAAAATGTAAGAAATTTCAACTTTTTCATACCATTCCGAATTATATCATTATTTATTTGATACCTTTATGAAATTAAAGAAAGGCAACGGCTTGAAATTTTTCCAGAGAAATTAAAAATTCTATTATACTGTCTATCAATAGAAAAATAAAATTCAAAAGTTTGAACCGAATTAATACATAATTCATAAACTGTATTCACCTTTTTAGTTTATTCTCGCGGCCTTCACTCAGATGGAGCACCAGAGCTTTTTCTAAAGCGGAATATATTTGAAGAGGCCAAGTAAAACGGCTAGAACTTGATTTTTCTAATGTCTCGAATTCAGATGGTAAATCCAAAACCGAAGTTCGGTGGTTTTCTGCAAAATGTGAAGTTTACTTTATGTAAAAGTCAAGAGAATGAATTATAATCACAAGGAAATAAACAATAAGAGTGTTTTAAAAGAGATAAGCTCTTTTTTTAAATTTTATATTTTCTTTTATACACCGCTCACAAAAAGATTGGGGGATATTTCAAAATGAATATAAAGCGATAAAAAAGAAGCATTTGATTTGTTTATTAATAAGAACATCAGAAAAGCAAAAGACAAATCAAAAAAAGCTGTCCGATTATGCAAATGATATGCAAATTCAATTCTCGTGATTGAGTAGCAAGTGACATATTGGTGGGATAAACAGAAGCATGTGATACACTGACTGTACAATAAGGCATATGGTCTCCTTGGACTGCCAAAACACAATGAGAGCGATTAGGCATGGACAGAATCAGATAGTCCACAATATGATTTCATCACCACCCTTTCTCGCACGAAACCTGGTTTCTTCTGTGTTCCTTCTTCACGCCAAATAAGGACACAATGAATCTCAGGCTGCAGACTGAACCATGACTCATCAGAAAAGAGGACTGTTGACCATTCTTCACGAGTCCAATGGCCATACTCATCAGCCCACCTTCTACGGGTTCTACGGTGTTTAGTAAATACCACTGATCGCCGGGAACACTGCCCAACACGATGGAACCAATTTCGTATGGTCTGGGTGCAGTAAGAAACTGTCCTCACAGCTCCGTCACATTGCTGCTCCGGTACTTTCTTATGAATAATATCCAATAGCTGTCTTTTCTTGCTTTTGTGGCAGATGGACGATCCTGCCTTCATTTTTTTCCTAGTGTGCCAGTTTCTTGAATATGATTCCACAGTTTGCTAATCACGCTTTGGGATGTTCCAAGTACCACTTTCGTTTGTTTGATCATCTTCAATACATCCTAAAGCTCTCCAGGATTCGGATTCGGACAAATCGTGCTGCAGGGTATTGCAAGAGCAAGGAAATCGCCGGATTTGCATATCTTTGATGATAAGAGAAAGTGCAGTTACTCCGACAATCGACAATCGAACAGTGAAGTGTACATTTGTTCGGGTGGGACGGAAGCAGTGCTTTCACAAGACCTACCCTTCCAGACTGAATACCAAATGAAATACCCTGAGGTAATAAAGAAGCCTGACTAACCCAAGAGTTCTTCCACAGATACTCTAGTACTTTCAGTCTTTTCATCGTGTATTATAACGAACGAAATTAAAGCTTGGTTTTACATCTCACTTACATAACCAAACGTTTTTCTTTGACTTGTCATTTGCTTTTCTGATGTTCTTGTTTAATAAACAAAAATCAAATGGTTTTCTTTTTATTGCTTCTTATGAAGTTGTAGAGCACCCTGTAAATCGAATGTTAAAATCATTGCTTTATGGATGGAAAATTTTCTCCTAATAAAGCAATGGGATTTTAAAAACTCAATATAAAGTAAGTGAACGTGCATTACAATTTTGCAATTGACACTATGCCTCTATATATCATAATTTAGGAAATAAATTTCCAAAATCCATGAACACTTTCTTGCGTAAACTTGAAAATGTCACTACCAAGTAGCCCCTATCCTGCGTAATAATAATATTTTAATTTCATTAAATTAGACCAAATACTTTTCGAGTTATACGCTCTATTACCAGACTATTACCTTGCCCTCAGCAGTGCGTAACCAATAAAAAAAGCCAGGTGATGCGAGCTCGCTTGGTGGGTATAAAAATGGTGAGGCGACTGCACTCTGCACTCGCTACTGTCAAGGGTAAGACGAAAGATTAATGAGATCTGCAAATCGGAATGGTCATTGGCTCTCGGGCCAAGAATGATAGATTTCCGAAATGCGCAGGTCGTGGACTGTTTGCATGTTTCTGGAGTTTAATGTGTACCAGGATTGAATAAACGGCACCACTGCAAATCAACGGTGCGAAAATTGCGAATTATCCCACGCCATTGATGAGAAAGGTGAATCGGGGGCTATTATATGGCTACTGAATCCTGTTGCATGTAAGGCTCCTAAGCAGAGAAGTGGTTACTAGACCCATGCTGATAAAAGTGCGTTGTCAGAAATTTGCATTGCAGTACAGGAATTGAATCTTTCGTCATTGAGAAAGGATTGCCTTCTCCTTTGAGTCACACGGTTTATGCTCCAGCGAGCAGATGGACGTTGGACTTATTCAGTGGGAAACTTCTGAAAAGAATCACTCTGCAACTATTTTTGGAAGAACATAAGCTGATACTGATAATTCCATGGTCTGGGGTATGTTTTCTCGGCATTTTCTGGTCCACTGATACCCCTAAAATCACTCGCACCCAATCTCGTATTTTCTATCGTTACTGATCTATACAACCCTCCATATGCGTTTGGAATATTCCAGTAAGATAAACCATTAAGGAATGACATAACCAAGTACCGAAAGGGTAAACTAAACCATTCACGGAACTATATTTTTAAACAGCCCTATGTTAACATTGTAAGTTTCTAATGGGCCATAAAGATACCATTACACCATGTACCTTTGAACCAATGTACATTAATTTTACGTTATGTTCCTATTCATTCATGACATCTCATTCCAAGTCGTTTGATATATTACTTGCCATATTTTAGCATTGAAAGTTTCAATGAACCATAATGGTTCCACTAAACCAGGTTCCTTGAAACCAATTTGGACGATCATTTCTTTTACGTCATATTCATTCATGGCACATCATTCTAAGTCGTTTGATTTATTACATGCTATATTTTATCATTGAAAGTTCCAAAGAACCATCATGGTTCCACAAAACCAGGTTCCTTGAAACCAATTTGGACTATCATTAATTTTACGTTATATTCATTCACGACACATCATTCCAAGTCATTTGATATAATACATGCCATATTTTAGCATTAAATGTTCCAATGAACCATCATGGTTCTACAAAACCAGGTTCCTTGAAACCAATTTGGACTATCATTAATTTTACATTATATTCATTCATGGCACCTCATTCCAAATCGTTTGATATATTACATGCCATATTTTGGCATTGAAAGTTCCAATGAACCATAATGGTTCCACAAAACTAGAATGGTTCCACGAAACCATGTTCTTTGAAACCAATTTGGACTATCATTAATTTTACGTTATATTCATTTATGATACATCATCCCAATTTGTTTAATATATTACATGCCATATCTTATCATTGAAAATTTTTGAGGGTGTCGTGAGGGTACCATTAGTGCACGTGCCAATGTTTCGATTATAACCATTTTCAAAATGGTTCATTTCCTGAACCATATTTATCAATGGCCGAAATAGTAACTTATATTCGCTTGTATCTCGTCATTACTTAATATATCTCTCCATTGAAAATTGCTAGGTGGGGTCGTGATGGTACCATTTGTGCACGTGGTATTGAACCGATTTAGATAATATTTGTGATTTGTTCATGCCATGTACTATATTCATCGACTGACGAAAATAATAATGAATAACCGCTTCTATCTCGTCATTACTATTTGTTTGATATATTACTCAATATATCTTCCCATAGGAAATTGCTAGGCGGGAAAATAGAGGTAACATTTGTGCACGTGCCAATGAACCGATTTAGATATTATTTGTAACTTGTTCGTGCCATGAACCATATTCATCGACTGACGAAAACAGATTTTGAAAATCTTTCATAGCCTCGGAGGAGTTTGAGTTACAGACAGACCGACAGACAGACGGACAGACAGACAGACAGACAGACAGACAGGCAGACAGGCAGACAGACAGACAGACACGTTTCCCCACACTGATAGCATAAAGCACCTTTCGGTACTTAATAATGCAATATGTCATACGGCCAGAACTATCCATGAATGGTTGAAGGATCACAACCAAGACGTCCAACTGCTTCCCTGGTCCCCTAATTCCCCTGACCTGAATCCATTTGAGCACCTTTGGGATCCACGGATACTCCACCACGCACAATTTAGCAGCTGTCTGACGCCTTGCAGTATGCATAACATAGCTCCTGATACAGGTGTAGGCCTTTTGACTCTGCTTCGCCGTCTAGCTGCTGTCAGGTTATTTTAGTTACTACTTGATGTTCATAATGATGTAGCTCGACTGTGTATGACTAAAGGGCAACTGAATTCCACTGGGCTACCTTATTAGTTCAGACTTTTATTATTAGTGCTAGTGTAAAACTGGTTTAATTTTGTACAGCAAAGTTTTAAATTTAAATTCGATATTTTAATCTATATTGTCAAAACAGACAAATGGCT
This sequence comes from Rhysida immarginata, assembly GCA_023313115.1. Taxonomy (NCBI): domain Eukaryota; kingdom Metazoa; phylum Arthropoda; class Chilopoda; order Scolopendromorpha; family Scolopendridae; genus Rhysida; species Rhysida immarginata. The sequence goes on along the minus strand of JAHWFO010047321.1, from coordinate 464,608 downwards.
TAATAATCAAAAGAAGCTGTAATTTTTAATACTGCAATTATTAATAATTAATTAAAGAAAAAAGATTTTGGAATTTCTCCAGTTCTTAAATTACGTTGATCATTAGTTGATCATTGTTTTTACCTTTGCCTTTCAGAAGGAATTCCTTTTCAATAATAGAGAAACCCATTCCGGGAAGCCCTTCCAGGCATTTATCTGATGTGGCTACCATGAAATTGATTCCCGCCTCTTCCACTGAAATTGGATAGCAGCCGAAGCTGCTGACTGCGTCAACCACGAATGCAGTCTCTAGAAGAATTACACAAAGAACTCTCAGCAAAAGTAGATGCTATTGATTACATGCAATTTTATTGTATACATAAATAGACTTTACCAGGCGTATATTTTTTAATTATTTTCCCTATTGATAGGATGGGGTTCATAATGCCAAAACTTGTTTCATGATGTGCCATAATAACAGCAGAATATTTCGTTGTCGAATCGTTCAGTTTGCTTTCAACGATATTTATATCTACAGGCCTACCTTCTGCCCAAGATAGAGATTCGTAATTTATGCGCGCTTTTTTGCATATATTTTCTAAACTATCTACAAAGTATCCGTTGTTCAGTAGCAAAACCTAATGAAGGAAAAAAACCATGAAAAATTATTACAATAATGTTTGAGAAAATGCCATAAAAATCAAACTTCTCTTAAACACAATGCAAGTAAACATACAAGATGAAAATAAATTTCGTGAATGGAGTAGGACGGCAATGTGCCTTTGACAGCCCTGATTACTGAATGTCAGAAAATAAAGGCGAGCTTCGAACGAGAGACGATCGAAACGAGCTCAAGAAAATTAGGAAGAGAGAAACCAGAGAAAGAAGCGATCAGATGCGCTGTACAGAAAAAACACCCCCGCCGGGAATAGGTGAAGACGGGAGAGCCCAAGATCAAGTGAAGAGAGAGAAGAGGGTAGAAAGGAAGATTGAAGGAAAAAACCAGAGAAAGAGAATAGACAAGTTTCACAGCATCTTCGACGCCCAAGGAGATAGAAACCACATTCTTCCTGTATGGAGAACATGTACGCGAAGAAAGTTATAATGAATGAAATGTTGTTTTGGGGAATCAATCTGAAAATCTTCTACTTTAATCATCTTATATAATGTTGTCCAACAACATATTTATTTATTTATTTATTTATTTATTTATTTATTTATTTATTTATTTATTTATTTCAATGGGTTAAAAGAATTACAATAGAGCCCTACGAGGCCAGTATGGTAAGAACCAACAAGTTAAGCGAGGAGGGCACTGTGAGAAGAACAGTATAAATTAAAAAACAAGGTTAGTAAGTAATAGTAAATAACTAAGATATAACAAAAAAATCTATGGGCTAAATAATTAAATCTCAATGTAATTAAATCGAAACAAATTATTTCACAATGAACTCTCCTTTTCCAGCGTTCTGGGAGCAACTGGATACAGGTTCTGTAGAAATCTTCAGGTCGATGTCGAAACCACGTGTAAGGCTCGCTGATACCTTCACATAAATTTGATGACCAAGGTTTATGATATGAATTTAAATGCCTAATTAGGGTTATACGACTGCGCCATTAATTTTGATTACTAATTAAAATATTAGACCCGGCCTACATTTATTATTATTCCTCCGCATTTTCGGTCCGTGCCAGGAAAGACTTTAGGAAGCATAAACGACTCATTCAAACAATAACAAATCAATTTATTCTAAGAAAGAAATGGATAAATAAAAGATACATAATACCGCTATTTGGATGTTAATAAAGAACCAATAAACTCTAGCTAATAAAGATGATAATCCAATAAAATAAAATTAATCCCATCTACCTATCAATTCAACCATATCAAAAGAATACGCATTTTTGGCCATAGGAAAACAAAGCATACCTTCACTGGCATCGGCTGTGCTGTGGATCTTGTTTCCGTCTTGGAATGGAATCTTCGTTACTTTCGTAACATTTTCTTAGTTCTGAGTATCGCGAATGAGCGGGGCACAGAAAACTTATATTTAAGGGTCATTGTTGAAGCAGGGTCGCTGCATGGTTTTACTCGTTAAAAACACCTCGAAATCGAACGAACAAAAGAATACTGGCTGCAGAACTCGGACAGTTACTAATTAAAAGCCGTTAGTCTAATCGTGATGCACGCCTCATCTTTGGTGAATAAACTCCGACAGACTGACTTTTTCCTCTCGAGTTTGCATAGTTAAAGGAGGCTGGAAGCGTCCAAGAATCACGTGACCACCTTGTGACGTCACACGCTAAATCTGAGGGGTCATTCAGAGGAGTCAATCTGAGTTCATTTGGGCTCCCTTCCCCTCTATCCCGTCTGCCTGTCTGTCTGCATCTAGAGTCCCCGAGACCCCTTGGGTCACTGGCTTAATAGCTTGAAGCAATTGGGGTCTCCTCCCACACATTCCAGAGGATAGTTCTGCCTTTTCCTTCTCTTTATTCAACCCTGTTGGTTCGTTTGTATAGGGTTGCACTGCTTTTCCTAAAAAGTGTAATAAACTTCCCAAAGAATGCTAATGGATTCGGGAAAGTTACTTTTTGCTGTCTGAATGCCTATAGATCACGGGGAGATGGACATCAACTCTGTTTCTCACAAAGGAGAAGAGAAACCAGATGTCTAACTGAGCATAACTAATTAATAGGAATCGTTCATCCCGAAAACTAAATGAAAAACTTATATATCCCAACTTAGGTTTCCTTTAGAAAAGGTTTTAATAAAACATATCCATTTAGTAATAATCTGTTCTCAAAATATAAACTTCTGATATTAATAAATTAAGATCAGACCTGATGAATAATGAATATATTCTGTACACTATTTATTTATTTTAGTTAATTAGAATCTAAATATTCCGAATGTTATTTCCTATCTTGGCTAATTTGCATATATATTAAGTGTGACCTTACACACGTCAGGACAGACTTTTCACATCCTCATTGGACCCGAACCTCTGCCCTCCCAAGAACTCTTTCATCTATCAAAAAAGGTGATAGTCACAAGGGCAGAGATCTGGTCTGTATGAAAGATGTGGTAAGATGTCCCATTTGAGTTCCGTCTATGTGTCCATAGCCAGTTTGGCTGTCTGTGTTCTGGGATTGACTTGCAGAAAACAAATACCATTGATAAGGAGTACAGGTCGCTTTTTCCTTTGTGCCCGCTTCAGAGACGTTCTGAAAATGTCACAGTAGTAGGGTGCATTTAAGGTTTGATGTTCTTCCAGAAAATCGACATGAATGATACCGTTAATGTCCAAGAATACAGACACCGTCATCTTCCTTTCGTTGCCGACGGTGTCATCTTGATTTTCTTAAATCGTTGTGAGTCAGTGTGTCGCGATTCCATGCTCGCACGCTTGCTTTCAGGAGTGTGGTCATGAATCCATGTCTTGTCGGTGGTCACAATACACCTTGGAGAGCTGTTGCCTTCTCTGTCCTATCGCTGCAGCAGCATGGAACATATTTCCACCCGGGTGGTTTTGTGATCCTCGGAGAGTTACTTAGGGACCCATATGGCGCATATCTTGTTGAATTTCAGCTTATCGTGGAGGATGGTCTCCAAACTGCCCGTGCTGATGTTCAGTATTGAAACCAATTCTCGGACATGAATCCCTCTGTTGTCCCTTATCAGCTCATTTTTTCGTGCGATGATACCATCATTGAGCAGCAGTTGTTGGCTTTGTCTTATGAGGTCCATGGCCAGTGGATTCTCGCCCTCCTTTTAACTTTTGGCACCAAGCAAAGACGGATGATCGAGAAAAACATTACTCGGGTGAACTGTCTTTGAAGTCTCTGATGAAGTTCAGTTGCTTTCACGCCTTCGTTGCGGAGAAACTTGATGATTATTCGTTGTTCCACTTGTGTCGACACATCGCTGTCCGCCATTTTGTTTAAACAAACAATCGGTTGTCATGGTAACCGGATGAGTGGTGCTGCATTTGTATGACAGGCGTTAGTTGCCATCGCAACAATGAGAGTTTAGAAATTTACAACAATGAAATTTACAAAAAATAAAATCCAGGTCAAATTTAAATGCCCCTCGTAATTGTTAATTGAATCCCGGATTAGAGGAGGGACTCAAATTAAAATTTCAGCAGTTCGAGTTTTCGGCTATTTAGATCCTTATCAATAACGTTTTTAAAACTCCTTGTAATGATAGATTAATAATTGCAAATAAATTTATGCGAGGGGCACTTTAAAAGTTTATAGCCAGGAGCAAGTATCCCACCAAATTTGTTATACTTTCTCCAAGTACTTCACTATCATACGTTGTTTAGATTGTCGGATTGTTTTGAAAGTTTACAACAGACATTTCCTGGCAGAGCTCCAAGAAAACCCACAGCTTAGTCCTCGTATAACGAGTTTAAGAGCGGAAGATGGTCACTTGAAGACGAACCACGCAGTGCCGGAAAAAAACTGTGCTGTGTCGGATATGATGAAGAATGACAACCGGGTAACCTATTTTCAGATTGAGGCAAGTTTGGGCATCGTATCATCAGCCGTTAAAACAATCTTGCATGAACACCTGCAACTCGGAAAGGTTTCATCACGGTGGATCCCTTTTTGTTAACCCAAGAATAGAAAGCGGGCCGAGTCAAGAGCATCAAAACATGTCAACGACATCTGCACAGGTGTTGAAAGATGGTTCTATGATTACGACCCTGAAACTAAGGAATAATCCAAACAATGGCTCCCCAAAGGGACCACCACATAAATACAAACGTTTTGAGAGTGCTGGGAAGAAGATGACGGCAAATTTCTTCTGTTCCACTGGTTATGTGTGTACTGTTGTGCTTGAAAACAAAAAAACACGGTTAACTCAATGTTTATGTGACATCCTGCGTGCCAGAAGTGCTAGAAGAATGAAAAAGAAGCGTCCGAAGACCGTAAGAAGAGGTTTGTTGTGGCATCATGACAACGCCTCAGCACAGGCCGCCGTTAAGACAACTGAGTTTTTCTGTGAAAATCACATCAATATGTTGACGCATCCCCTCTGTTCTCCAGATTTGGCACCTTAAGACTTTTTTTCGTTCCCCACAATCAAGAGGCAGCTCAGCGGCTTCCACAGCGGCGATGACGTCCTAGTAGAGTAAAACGACTACATTTTTGAGCTCACCGCTCAGGACTGTTAAAAATGCATTAATTAAACAATATTGCTATTCCTGGACGTTACCAATATTGCTATTCCTGGACCTTTTCTTATGTTTAATTAATCAAGTCAGCAATATAGATCAGAATGCAACCTTTAAAATTGCATGTCCGACTGGTTCAGGAGGATAAAATTTTGTATCGAAGCCGAGGAAGAAAAGTAGAATTGGCATAAGAATGGTCTTCGTAAGATGCGTGTAGCGTTCCTGGGAAAAAACTTTTAGAGTACCCTCTTATATTGCTAATTTAATACATACTTTTCCATCTAATGGCGTGGCTATGTGAATGACCGCCTCAAGCGAGAAAGTTGCGCTTCCTTGAAGTGGTATTACTGTATATTTATCCGAAGATAAATCTGAGAAATAATGGATAATAAAATTAAGAAAAATAAATTTAGTAAATGATGCTTGACTGCTTTATTTATAGACAGGTGTCCATAAATTAAGGGATATTCAAGAATGAAATGTTCTGACCAAACTTGGTGGGTAAGTGACAAAAGGATTTTCCAATAGCATCCCAACACTAAAAATAAAAATTAGACCACTTAAAAATTAATAAAAAACAAAGAACGCTTGTATAGTAGCCGTTCGAATCACTGCAATTGCGTCACAGATGTGAACTGTGTGACACTGGGTAGTTATCGGATGCCAATTGTTAGCCATTCCCCATCATGTTTATTTGGACCTGCAAACAAGAGGAAGAGGGTTCCTTTGATCGACGAGTACCTCTCATATGAACAGGCCCATCGTTTGAAGTAGCTTACACGTTTTCCAGATCTTAATACAACAGAATATGCATGGGACGCTCTGGGGAGATGTGCAGCTGGACGCATTCTACCACCAACGTGATACAGGCTGAGAGCAGCGTTGGTTGAAGATTGGGATGGAGTTCCCTGAAACTTGGTGGGTACGATGGAACGTAGTATCCTGCACATTGAGCAGCTTGCCTTGTGGTGTGGGGCGATCATACGAGCTACTGAATGCTCTTTATCCATCCATAAAGAAACTGATAATACGCAAGCTCGCCTACAGCTCAGTGCGGTTTTGGAAGTTTTTCATTTCTTTAGCAGCTGTGCTGCCGTCTCTATTCTTTGACATTTTTTTATTGGGATGATATTGGAAATACCTTTTGAACACCATACAAGTTTTATGGTTGTCTAATTTGGCACCAAAGTTTTATGCCAATTAGACAACCAGAACAATTCATTCTTGAAAAGCCCTTAATTTATGAACAACAATGTATTAAATATTAGTAAGTTAAAAACTTTAAAAATAAGCTTTGAAAATAGTTTTGGCAAAAGGATTTTATAAAAATGAATTCTACATCTTTTTTGTCAGAAATTCATAAAATTAAGAGAATAACATTTTCCATGTTTTGGGGGAGTTATCAGCAGAGTTGAATTTTGATCGTTAAATGTGTATTTTTTGCTATTGACAAGTGGTAATTTTTTTAACTGCTTTAAGACAAAACAACTTAAAAATCTTATTCATACAAAAAGCTATAAAAATGTCAAAGTTAAACAGATATTTCTTCAGAACAGCTTCAGGTTTGTCTACCCATCCTGATTCTCATGTGAGGTTTTTAAATGCGTGATCCAACTTTGCCACTTAAAAACGATGAAGCCAATTTCGCTTATATTTATCGCTCTCAAACAAGATACAGTAGTTCCAAACGAAGTGGCCAAATTTTGGGAGGCCAAACTTCGGCAGGACAAGAAATGAATCAGATCTTATATTCGGAAGTGCACAGTAAACCCAACAGAAACCTCGAGTTCGCACATCAGGAATCGGCTCAACGTAAATGACAGTTTTCAGATCTTCCATAAAGAGAAATCATGAAAGTTAAGGCCCGGCGACCAGGTACGCCATATTAAAATCCATCTGTTGCGGAAGGTGTTATTTCGATTCTGTCAGTGCTAAAATTTCTAGCAATACGGACAGTATATCCCATGAAAACTGCCAATACAGTGAGCCAATGAGGCGTTGGGGGTGAGTCAGGTGTTCACCGAGAATCTCATCTCAAACGTTCAATTTCAGTTTATAAATAACTACTAAGATGTCCAAAAGGAATGGAAGTTGACTTTAGTGAATAAAAAACAACAGTATTGTAAATATAGACATTATTAAATAATTGATATCAAACGCTGATGCGAAAATGATGATGATCTGACTTCCAGAATTATTTTCCTAGGAACATTTTTTCCTTCCATTTTGTATCGAACAAATCCATGCTTTCTCATCACCAAATTTTTACGATGCACTATTAATTTATAGCCTCTCTTAAACATGTCTAAAGAAATCTTGAAGAAAATACCGCTGTATATGTTCCTAACATTATGCATGTCTAAGCCATTCTTGCATTCTATGCTTTATTCATTGTTAACTATTACAGTCTGTAATACTGTATTGAAACTCGGCAATAACCGTTGTGCTGAGTTTGTAGACTACAACCTCAACGTTTTAGCCTGCTCACCATCTTGAAGGAAATGATACATCAGGCAACCAAATAAAAAGTTCTGTCGCTTTTTCAAATTAAACACCGAGACACAGTAGATATATGGCAAAAAGCATTTTTACTCTAAAGGAATCCGATGATGTTAGGAAACTGTGGAAATCCGGTAATGATAAGAAATAATAGAAAGTGAAACCACAAATTCCACAAACTTATTTTAATAGTATGTATCCGCATTTCGACGACCAATTCTGTATTACGCTGAGGAAGACGACTTGGTCGTCGAAATGCGCATACGTAGTATTAAAATAAGTTTGTGGAATTCGTGGTTTCTCTTTCTGTTATTTCTTAGCATTTTTACTCATCGAAATAGTCGCCATTAAATATCTTTTTCCCAACGTTTACTAGATCATGCATACCGTGTTGGTAAAACGTCCTCTCTTTAGAGGCAAAAACCCTAAAAAATATATTCGTATGGGTGGTAGTATCCTTAAAAGAATATATTACAGGAAATTAAATTGTTTATGTAACTGGATTAACAAACTTGAATTTAATTTTACGTAAAAGAATAATTTGGATTTAATATTATTACTATCAATTGCAAGCAACGCTTTCCTTATATAAGCCATCGTTTTTAGAGCAGATGATTCTGTCAGGGACTGATCCTCAATCATGGCTTCTTTCACAGATGCAGCTGTCGTTACGGGTCCTGGAGTAAACAACAATTTTGTTTGCCTCGAATCAAAACATTGCTTCTCTCCTGAAAACAGTAAGAAAAAGTTCATTAAATATTGTTACATTAATTGATATTATTACGAGGGTTGGGGCATAAGTCATGGCAACTATTTTTTTTCTTGTAGATATGTGAACGGATCACAAACGTATATGTGTCGTGTGGAAGTTCTGCAGGCATAGTGTGTATGCAGAACAACAGATGGCTCTGTGATAGCTGGTAGTAGCGCAGCGAGGGCGTGAAGTCAGTCAGTTGGTGAGTGTCGTGCGAGATGGAAGTGACCCGTGTTGAGAAGCGCGCTTACATCAAAATAGCCGTTCTCCGAGGGAGAAATGCGATGGAATGTCACAGTGAATTAGTGGAAGCCCTTGGGAATAATGCCCTACCATACCGTACAGTAGGAAAGTTTCAGCAAGGACGTGTGTCAACCAGTGATGAGCAACGTTCGGGACGACCAGTATAATACTACCGTAATAAATTAGTGTGTTACGATATTTCAATGCTATTCATTATCCACACATGTAGTTAACACCTTGTCCTTTCGTCTTTATATGTCACATTTCCCAACCGGACTGGTATCTTCAAGAAAATTAATAGTTGCCCCAACCCTCGTATTATTATTATTATTATTATTATTATTATTATTATTATTATTATTAAAACAAAATAAGTATTTATGTGGCTCGTACTAATGAACAGATTAAAAGCACAACACTCTTTAACCACAACTAAAAAAGGCGTTAAACAAGAAATAAAACAAAAAGAATGAAAAAAACAATACAACCTGTAAACGTCTTTCGAAAGCTTTGCTTTCATCTTCAGCAGACAAGGAGAACCTCAAGAGATTCTTGAGAGAACTGACTTGTTTATTCGACAATCGACAATCGAGCAGTGTAGTGAAACGTTATTCGACTTGTTTATTGAATTAACAAGGTATATATAGTGAACAATAACCAATAGAAACAAAAAAAAACCCCGAAAACGTGATCACCGTTTTGGTAACTGGGCCATCCATTGGATCAAACTAGGTTCACCAATGGGGCCCCTGTCCGTATTTAAAAGTAACTGTTTATCCGTTTTAGTTATAGCTATGCTTTCGTAAGAATCTAACAAGTATTTTTTTTTGACCGATTTTATTAATTTCACACTATTCATATGGAATTCGTGGCCCGTATCCAGGGAATGCTTCGCGATGGCTGACTGGTTGCTTCAGCCAAATCTTGTGTGGTTTAAATGCTCCTTAAATCTTGTTTTTATGCTTCGGAACGTCTGCCCTTTGTACATCATAGGGCATTGGTTACATTGAGCCTGGTAGATGCCTGATTTTTGTAGTGGTGGGATCTGGTCCTTAGGATTGCCCAGCAGTTGCTTCATTTGACCTGGATTGCTGAAAGCGAGAGAGACATTAAAGGGCTTAAGTATCGAACTTATTCCGCTTATAAGAGCCTTGTTGTAGGGCAAGGAAATGATTTTCCGGTTATTTATGTTCCTTTTAAAAGTAGTGATTCCTGCTAAGAACTTTTTAAACCTTCTTCTTCTAACTAAATCCAAAATCAGCTTGGACCTATACCCGTTTTTGTTGGCCGTGTTTTGAATAATGGCTATTTCTTTTTTAAATTTGGACGGGCTCAATGGAATATTCAATGCTCTATCTATCATATAGATGAAAGCTGTAAGTTTTTGGTTCCAGGGATGACTGGAATCATTAGGTATGTAGTTTAAACTGTTTGTAGGTTTTCTGTACACATCAAATGATAGCGACTCTTTAAACCTAGAAATCTTAATGTCTAAGAACAGAAGGCACTGATTGTTTTCAGTCTCGACCGTGAATTGTACTGACGGAAAGAAACCATTGATGTGTTGAACAAACGAACCAATGTCACATTTGGTGGTATCAAAAATCGTGAATACATCATCTACATACCTGTACCAAGTGTCCGGAAAGTAGAAATCAGAAGATTTTAAAATGTCCTCAAAATTTTTAAGGAAAATTTCCGCCAAAATAGGGCTTAAACAAGATCCCATCGGAGTGCCCCCAACCATTTTATAAACTTTGTTTTTGTAACTAAAGATGTTGTTATTAACGCATAAATTAACTAAATTTTTACATTCCTTTCTAATATTTTTGGGAATCTGATTCTTCTTCAAAATCTTTTTCAGAAATTTAATGGTTTCTGGAATTGGGAAACTGGGGAATACAGAGATAATGTCGAATGACACAAGTATTTCCCCTTCTTTTAAGACCTTATTTTTAATTTTACTAATTAAATCTAAACTATTGGTAACTGAACTATCGAATTCTGATAATTTCAAAGTTTTTAGAAATTGGGCTACAAACTTAGAGACCCGGTACGTGGGAGAATCGATGTTTGAGACGATTGGTCTCATCTTGTTGCCAGGTTTGTGAGTCTTGGGCAAGGCGTACAATCTTGGCACAACGGGATTACTAATAATTAAGCCTTTGGCGATGTTGGAAGGAATTAGATTAGGACTGTTTTTAACCACCTCTTTAACTTCTGTAATTACTTTAGATAAGGAGAATTTCTGGAAAACTTCAAAAGGACCTTCTGCAACTAAGTTGTCAACCCTGGTGTAATAATCGTCTTTACTTAAAAGAACAGTATTATTACCTTTATCACTTTTAAGATAAAGGTAATCTTTGCCGTTCAAAGACTTAATAATTTCCCTAGACTTCTTTTCATTAGTCCCTGGTTCGTAATTGTTCCAATTTTTAGCTAATACTTTTTTACATTGTTTTCTTATAGTATTTTTATGGGCGTTGGGTAAGTACTTTATCCCCCCTTCAATATTACAAACTAGTTGTTGAATGTCCTGACTTTTGTTGTTTATAGCGAATTTTAGACCCTTCGATAGAAAATCTAGTTCCGAGTCCTGGAATGTTAAATCTGTTTGGTTAATTACATTATCCCTGTTAACCTCTTTGTTAATAAGTGGTTTATGATGCTTTATGAGGACTTCCAATTTTTTTGTTAGTTTCGCAGTTTTTCGATTGATTTTTTGCCCATTTACAAAATTAATTTTTAAGAGAAATTTGTCCCAATCCTTCTTGGTCATCTGATTGCTTAGTTTTAAATGCAACGCATAAGCCTTAGCCTCTGTAATAGTAAGTTTGTAGTTTAGAAATCCTATTTCCATGTTCAACCTTTTCTGTTTGACCATTGGTAATATATTTTTGAGGCTGGGATCTTTACTGTTCTTGAATTTAATACCTTCGATAAATTTAGGGAACACATTATTTCTTTTGCACGAATTTAGGAACCTAATGTCCAATTTAAGTGAGCTAATTCTAAATTTTAACCTAAAAAATGAGTTTTGTTCACTATTACTCGAAAAAACCTGAGTGGCCATGACTAAAACAAAATAAGTATTTATATGGATCGTACTAATGAACAGATTAAAAGCACAACACTCTTTAACCACAACTAAAAAAGGCGTTAAACAAGAAATAAAACAAAAAGAATGAAAAAAAACAATACAACCTGTAAACGTCTTTCTAAAGCTTTGCTTTCATCTTCAGCAGACAAGGAGAACCTCAAGAGATGATTCCAGTCTGCCGCCCGCCTCGTTCTTCCACTCATCCAGTGTCCAGTGGCGATGCCTGTGTGTCTATAGCAGGCGCGCTTTCCTAATTTGCGATGAGAGCGACGGTATCCGTACTGGCCGCCTGTTGTTAAACCCATCTCGGTGCAAGGTGCGCCACAGCGTGTTCTCCGAAATGGGTTGGGATGCTCCCTCATTGAACTGCGGTGCAATTTGTTGGGCTGTTCCCGTCCTGTTGTTGTGGATGATTCGTGCCAGTCGCCGTTGGCCTCATTCATACAAGGCCCTGTTTCGTCCGGAGTTGTATTTGTTGGAAGTTGTTTTTGGCATAACTGCCATTCACGGAATACCCTTGACACTGTTCGCGATTTGAGAAATGCTCAACTGCGCCCATCAAACTCCAACGATCATGCCTCGTTCAAAGTCGGTCAAATCCTTGGATTTACCCAGATTCAGTTCACTTCTGCTGCTGACTGCAACTTGTGATCAAATGCATCCCTTTTATACACCGGTTCGGCCTGTTCCATTTTAGGGTGTCACTGGGAGGCCGATCCATTTTCCGTAAAACGTATCTCTAATAAATTGGTCGTTCAGTGTATATCCTTATTCGGTCCTGCATATTCACTATCGTTATCGGCTGTATTTGGTACACAATTTCTTTTAGCCGTCCCCAAAGGAGAAAATTGACGGGAATGAGGTCTGGAGATCGAGAGGCCATGGTACGGGTCCAGTCCTACCAATCCATCATTGGTCTTCTACCCTATAGAGCCAATGAGGATTTTCTTGGGCCTAGTATGGTCATTTTGGATGTTTACGTCGGGGTTGCTATTAAGTGTGACTTCCTTCATCCACAACATCGAAAAATGGAAATTTACTGGCTGGTTTCTAAATCACTGACAAAAATCCTGTCCCTCCAAGCGCCTGGTGGAAATGAATGTGGAAGAGGTGGAAGCCGTTGCTGTTGAGTATCCCCCACACAGATATGTGGCTTATTCCTGACTTCCGAGAGAGCCATCGCTTGAAGACAGTCGGATTCTGTCAAACGGTATCCAGAACTAAGCATCTCTTTCATCTCAGCCGTCTTGTGATCACGGCATCCGTGATGTGGTTGGGTTGTGCATGACAGTCTGCCTCACACGAACCGTAAGCCGCTGAAATATCATTCGAAGTAGTGTAGAGGATTAACATATCATGCAGCGTACTATCTCTCCGCAGCACAATCCTTTGCAGACATTCTCCTAACACCATCAACATATCAAACGCTTCTTAGTTGAAAAAAACCGTTTTCAGTGTTAACCAGAGACCATGGCAAGAAATAATGCTCAATAGAGGTGAAAATATCTTTAAAAATGTCAACAGGGAAACTTGCAAACAAATGACCTCAAAGTGACTTATTTCCTTAAGGAAGTCGATTGGAGAAAAACGTTTCCTACAAAAACTGTTTCTTTTTCCAAGACCTATCCAACGCGGAACAGGGCAACTGGACGATGGACAACTGGCACCAGCTAACTGGTCGATGGGCAACTGGGCGACAGAAAATTGGTGGCTCTCTATAAACAAACAATGACTTCTAAACGTCTGAAACATTGAAGTACATACAGAATGAGAAATTTTTAATATTTAAATTTGATCAATATATTAATGAAAACATGTCAAATTTTATTACGTCTGCGGTTTTAAAATTAAAAATTTATATTTTACTAGCTGATATACCCGGCTTGGCTCGAGCTGTTTGTTTGATGAAATTTTGCAATATCTAAATCTTTTCTTTCTATATATATAAATAAGGATGTTTGTTTGTGGGTTTGTTTGTTTGTTTTTTTACACAAATCTACAGATTTATTCCGATCTTGATGAAATTTTGCATACCTGATCTTCAAAGCATGAGGAATGTCACAGCAGACCTAAACATTTCTTAAATATATATTTTGACTATATCCTGTGTGAATGTTAATATATTTTGGAAACTGAGATACTGATAATGCGATGACTGACAGTTCGTTTCCAAGAATTATTAATAATGAGCATAAAATGATGATGCAGTGAGAGGACTTCATCATCAATGCATGAGGAATGTCACTGTCTACCTCAGATTTCGAAAAAATAATGATTATCGATATCAAATCGATATTCATGATGATGGTCATGGCATATTAATGATAAATATTTCATGACCAACAATGCAAGGCAAAGCTTGTGCTATATAAAAAAGATTCAATTTGTAACAATGCATAGAATTCCTATTATGCAGGATTTTCTTAGAATTTATAGTTCTTAGAACTTAATATTTTCTTGAAAATCTTTAAAAATAATCAGTAACTGAAGATAATGGAGAGTTAGCAGACTATTGAAAAAGGGTGGAAACACGACAGAGGAAGCACTCCTTTAGCTGCGTGCTGTATTGACCAAATGGTAAGCATGTAAATAAAAGAATCGGCGACTGCTAGTCTACACAAAGTGATGAATGGCCAAGTTTGGCTTCAAGACATCCAGTGAAGAGTAGAAATTGCAACAACGTCAAGTGTCCATCTATTGTGAGCCTTTAAAATATTTTTTTTCGAATTTTCATTAAGAATTTTTTCTGTATTAATTCTAAGCGTTTTCATATGTTTATTTTTAAGAAATTTAAAAATTTAATCAAAAAAAGAAAGAATCAGAGCCACGCACGGGTTATCACCTAGCTTATTTGATAGCACAGCATATCCAAACATTTCATAAAAATATATTTTGACTATATTCTGTGTGAATGTGAATATTTTGGAAATTGAGATACTGATAATGCGATGGCTAACGTTCGTTTCCAAGAATTATTAATAATGAGCATAAAATGATGATGCAATGACAGGACATAAATAAGACAGCATCTATTGAGGGAGCAAAGGAGTCAGACGTGTATCGCTTGAGCTCGCTATCAAATGTCCAAACGACTGGTAAAAATTTATGCAGCTGGAAAGGAAAGAGTAAGAACGAGTATTAGTCAGAGAAACTCTGCAGCCAAAGCAGAAAAATATATAAGGGCATTGGAAACATTTGAACAACGGGAGTTTCGAATAGACCAAGAGGGTATAAGAGCTTCTACGTCAAAGGCAAGAAAAACTTGGGTTTAAAATATCCAGTGATGATCCCGCGTGGTGAAGATGGAAATCATTTTAATCTGAGGCAAGTCAACAAGAGGTTAAATGAAGTCCTGGTATATCACTTAGAATTCCTTTTTTCGGATAGTCCCTTCGGTCTTGTTGTATTGATTTAGTAATTATTTTACCAATTTGGATTATAATTTACCTTTTTGAAATTGTTCTGTTTACCTACAAGTGTAATTATCCCGGGCAACGCCGGGTCCCCTGCCAGTCTTCTATACATATAAAGAAGAATGTTTGTTTGTGGGTGGTTTTGTTTGTTTTTTATATAAATATACAGTTTTATTCCGATCTTGATGAAATTTTGTATACCTGACCTTCAAAGCATGAAGAAGGTCACTGTCTACATCAGATTTCGAAAAAATAATAATTATTGATAATAAATCAATATTCATTATGATGGCAAGGCATATATGACGATACTTGTCTGCTGATTTGATGTCTTCGGTACTATTTTTTATTATTTAGATCAGTTATTGATACGTTACTCCTAGAATTTAGTTCAATGTTATTTTTTTAATATGTTGGTTAATTGTGTCTTTGTGGTTTTATTTTTTTGTTGTTTATAGCCGAGTTTTCTGTTATTTTTTCGGTATTGTTATTTTTTCCTGTGCCCACAGGGGCCTAACTCGTCGGTCCCTTAAGTTTTGTGTAACAATAGGAATCAACAGTGGTATCAACACGCAAAGCACCAACACTATGCAGGAAACAACAATATATGTCTCATGACCAACAATGCAAGGCAAAGTTTGTGCAATATAGATAAGTTTCAATTTGTAACAGTGGATAAAATTCCTGTTGTTCAAGCTTTTCTTAGAATTGAGAGTTCTTAGTACTTAATAATTTCTTAAAAGTCCTTAAAAATGATCATGAACTCGAGATAATGGAGAGTTAGCAGACTATTGAGAAAGAGTGGAAGGAAGAAAGAGGAAGCACTCCATTAGCTCCGTGCTGTATTGAGCAAATGGTAAGCAAGTAAATAGAAAGCTCCACAGTAGTTTGTCAAGCTTCCTGAAAATGGCATTTCATCGAGATGAAAACCCTGCATTTTATAAACAAAAAATTTATGAAAAAACTTCTATTTTTTTAAAGAACCTTTATATCTCCATGAATATACATGCTATTCTCATACAGATGAACATAGATAAGTAAAGGAAGCCTCATAATCATATTCTACAGCTACAACGCATTTCAAGCATTATATTTTACAGGGTGATGCCAAACATTATATTTTTGTTCAATTTGTTACTGGCTCCTAATTTGCCTTCGGGAGAAAACCTTCGCTGAAATATATTAGGTGTAACATCCCCTTTACATCCCTGAAGTTTCAGGACAATTCGTCAGGTTTTTTTGTAGATTTTTGACAAAACGTCTAAAATGAAAGTGTCTAATTACTTTTCGGTAAATGGTGTATATAAGAAACTAGGATGAAACAGAGACTGGAATGAAATAAAATATCTCTAATAGCTCTTTATGCTGGTTAATATTGCGTAGATAATATTGAACATGAACAGTTACTTTTCACCACTGAGGACATTTTAATAAATGTAAAAAAATATAAATTTTTAATTTTAAAACCACATATGTAATCGTTTTTGACATGTATTCATTGATATTTTGATCATATTTAAATATTAAAAATTTCACTCTGTACTAGCTTCAGTGTTTGAGATGTTAAATATTTATTGTTTGTCTATAGGGCGAGATCAAGTTTCTGTCGCCCAGTTGTCCCTTGCCCGGATGTCGCGTACCCATCCGACGACACCCTACTCGCCTATTCCCATTTAAAGTTTATGGCCAGACAACGGGTGCTCCCATTTCCAGCCATTTCGGGATACCTTATTAAATTCTTCACATAGTTTTAGTCATGTAAAATTGCCCCGAAATTTCTAGGACGTCGAACTTCCGAAAAAAAATCTATAACGGGTGCTTAGAATCACTCTGCAGATTCGCTTTTCGTATAGCGTGCTTCATTCGTTACAGTAAGTTCTTCTTTGACACTACGTTACAAAAAGGAAACACTCGGATTCGACGGGAGATTAATACACCTCATTAATAATTATACAGTCATTAATAAACACACAGTCAATAAAAAACACATATTCATATAAATTATGCGCTTTCACACTCATTTTACCTTTATTGTATTCCGAGAATCTATAATGATCCACTTATTTTCGAATAAAATTAAAATGCTATCTTATTTCAGTTATATTTTATAATGTTTTCTGAAAACAGGATGTTAATAAAAAGTTTGACTAAACCCATTGTTCGAATCTTTAAAATTCCTGCCCGAACTAAATCAATTTTAAATGGGCATTAAAGCTAGTTTTCATTACATCTTGGTATCAAATTTTCTTGAAGCGCTCAGGAAACAAATGAAGATTTTTAATTTTAAAATTTTAATTTAATGACATTTGGTATTATTTCAGTTTTTATTTTATCTTTTAAACTTTTATTTTCTAGCAATTTGGAGAGCATTTATCGCATTATTTTCAGGTGAAATCTTTATTGACCGTTATCTTTTTCTAAACTGAAACATTTTATCTGATAGTAAAATTTTCTTTAAGGTTAGTGACTTTTTTCCTTCGTTGAAGTGAAGTTTTAATTCCTAAAAAACGTTGGACGATTGCTTATATTTTAGATTTAAAAAAAAATGATGTTTTCCATATGGAAATAGAATAATAAGTTAATAGAAACTACAAATTCTATCAAGTTTGTTACCTTTAACGATATGATTACTGAGGAGAAAAATCAGACTGATCATAAACGAGCTATCCAATAAAACGATCTTCATAGCGAATAAATTTACTTCAACCAATTTATCGTAAATTCCAAACGGAAAGAAGCGGAAAAGACACTGAGGTGAATAGCGATACTTGTTTCGTAAAATAAAGTGTAAAATGTTTTGCTGAGGCGATAGAAAAAGCGTTCTCTGCAATTGATATCGCACCTGCTTTCCTCTTTTTGTTTGATGAGGTGTCACATGATTCAATTTTATGCGAAGCTTATGCTGAAATTGAATATCTAAGATGCATCTTTAACTTAACAAGTAGAAAATATTATTTTTTTGCTTAAGTCGTAGAGAAGATGAGAATCGAGGCCAATTAAGTAAGCATATGGGATATTCACAAAGAGAAAGTTCAGTAAAGGGATCATCATCGTCATTATTATTATTATTATTATTATTATTATTGATAGCTAAATGCAAAAAATATGGTATTCGAGGTAATATGAGTTTGCATGAAGGATCGATGCAGCAGTAGCACTTCAGTAAAATGTGGTGTATTTCAAGGATCATTATTAAGTCCAATGTTATTTAATTTATTTATGAATGATTTACCATTAAATATTGAATATGGAAAAACTTATTTATATGCGGATGATATTGCTTTATCAATTGTTCACAGAGATGAAGCTAAATTATTGGATGAATGTCAAAAAAATGTATCCCATGTAGTTGATTGGATTAAAAATAATAGATTAAGTTTAAATGTAATGAAGACGCATATTATGAAATTTAAAGTACCAAATAAAAGATACGAACTGATGTTTAATACAAGAATTAAAGTTCATGAGACAAATTGTTATGCCAAATTAAATGTATGGAGGCATTGTAAGTGTGCTGTAATTCGCGAAGCCTCGGAATTGAAATATTTAGGACTCATTTTATTCTAATTTAAGTTGGAGAAATCATATTGAAAATTTATGTGCTACATTGCGGAAAATTATATTTATGATGTACTATTTAATATGGTTCTGTCCTGTAAAAATCAGAAAATTACTATGCATAGCATACTTTGAATCCAGGATGCGATATGGTATTTCAATTTATAGATTCTCATCGGCTGCAAGGGAAGTTGAAAACTTACAAATAAGAATAATAAATCTAATGGACCACATGCACGGTCGAGCGACGCCACCGTCAATTTTGTTTCAAAGCGAGGCTGGGCTGGCAAGCTTTAGTTAGGGGTAAGCTGTACCCATGTGTTGGCAGTACGGTTTTTTAGCATAGCAGCATTTTATTACAAGTAAATTACTGCTGTGTTTGAAATGTCAACTAACTGGACTACGAGTTTAGAGTCTTTACCCATATTTGCCGTGGTGATATTGAAAATTATTTGGAGAAAACAGTTAAAGCAAATTTTCAAAGAGGATACAAATTTTTTGTACATGATTATCAAGGTTAGCCAAAAATAATAAAAAGCAACAGATTAATTGCTTAACTCAAAAAACATTTTTCTGATTTAAAAAGATAAATCAATTTGCTCATTATAATTCATACTAACAGACTGAAGCGTTTTTTTTGGTGATTTTCTTTTTTGCACATCTTGGGTCCACTTAAATTTGGAAGGATAGGCATCCTTTGTCAATATGTGTAAGCCTGCTGTTTTTTTCTTGAATTTTTCTTCAAAATGATCACTACATACGTAAGTATTTCGTGTCACCTACAAAGATAAAAATCACCTTAATTATTTATAAATCAGTGTTCCATCTAGACAATTTTATTTAAATGTTATTAATTTTATTACACATGTTAAGAGCCATGAAAATTATTTACTTTAATGTATGTTTAACTTATGAATTTATTTACCTGAAATAAAGGTTCAATATCCCTCTTTATTTGGACTATCCATAGCTTACGACGTTTGTTGTCAGAAGGAAATCGATGAAATAGTTTTTCTTTGTTGTAGCGGTGATCATTTGTACATCCAGGCACACAGCAATGTGCCATTTTATATGAGATTAATTATTAGGTTAGCAATTAGACAGTGACCTTCCTCATGCTTTGAAGGTCATGTATGCGAAATTTCATCAAGATCGGAATAAAACTGTAGATTTGTATAAAAAACGTACAGACCCACCCACAAACATCCTTCTTTATATATATAGAAGAAAGATTTTGGCCAAGTCTTTGTTGCTGACCAAGTAATATTGTCATTTTGTCTGTAGTATATAGTGTTGTGAAATTTTTAGTTTTTGTTGCAATGTATCATATTATCCCATACAAGCCATATATGAGGCTTCGGGATAATTAGTTATAATGTAATTGTTTTTAGTTCTTTGAATAAAAAAAAAATTATTAAAAAAAAATAAAGCCTGGTAGGTATCCAGAAGAAGCGGGACTAAACTTTTAAAACACCGAAGGCGCTTATCCAAGAAATACAAGAAAATACCTAGATAAAATTACATTTTCATTATAGCACATTGGTAACTAATAGTATTTAATAATAATAATAATAATAATAATAATAAATAACCCACCCGATTGTATAATCGTCATTGTTAGATTTTTGACACATCTCTCTCCATACTTTTGTTTGTTGTGACCAACGAGATAGAATACATAGAGTGGCTGTACAGCCGCCATATTTGAAACCAATTGAAAGTCCGTCCGCTTTTTTTCTTTAGTATAATCGGCGTGGCAGACCTGTAACTAAAGCATGGTTTCCTATGAGCATAGTAGAGGAGCCCATGACTAAAGGAGCGATTTTCAAACCTTGGGGGTTCCGCAAAATATTTTTATTGACAGAAAATCAAATTAAAACCTTTTAAGAAATATAATAATCTTTTTATTTCAAAATAATGAATTTTATTTTGTTTATGGTAATAATAAAATCCTAAAAGTTTGATAATTTAAGTCTGCTGCGGAAGTTTGACTCAAGTGCATCGTGAAAGGAACCAAGGGACACTAAATCAAAGGATTGTGTGTGACAAATATTTTTTAAATGTACAATTAACACTTCATATTTTCAAATGTAAGATAATAACTAAAGACACACTCCAATATTTCGAAAGATAAATTGAAAAGGGAAGGAAA